>SNQJ01S0027329.1:38074-65569 GCA_010110895.2 Picea sitchensis | reverse complement strand
GTTACGGGTGTATTTGCGAATTCGCCTCTTGGAACGTTATTTTGATTACATTGAATATCAACATATTCCTAGATGTCTAAATACATTAACAGATGCATTGGATAATTATGTATTAGACAGACATTTGAATCATCTATAAATCAATCACATCAATATTCACACAACACATGATAAACCGGTAGAATCCATCTGTATATATAACGATCAAAAGAGTTTTTTACAAAAAGTTTGTCCGAGGACCAAAATGTCAAAATCTAAAGCTCATAGCTTCTAAAAAATGACATCATGGATGATGTTCACGGTAACACACGACTACCCGAGAAAACCTACGAAGCAGTCGACTCTGGACCCTGACACTCCTACAGTATGACGCTGATCGCGTCGTGGAACCTCTTCAAGAGGCATGTTTGAAATATCTGCGGTCAGGCCCTCTAGATTTTGTTCCACTACTTGATAATCCTCGACATATTGTGGTGTTGCCGCTACCTCTCCTCACCGCTGAATGGGAGAAGTACCAGGAGGTCGGTAAGGTCCAACATCTGTGTCATCAAAAATGAATTTTGTATTTAGTCTTTGGACGAACATATAAAAACATTTGAATATGATTAAAATTCACAAAAACATTTAAAAAGAAAAAATGTGTGTACTTCTTACCAATTTCCCCCCACTGAGCATCCTCTGGCAGTACTAAATCCGGATCTCCTCGGAAATCCAACCCGACATAATCATAGTCGTCAACCATCAACATCTGTGGTTGAACCCAGTCAAAAAAAGTATCATCATACTTGATGATCGGTCCAGCTACGTGCTGGGCCATGAGCCGACACCATCTCAACATCCTTGGATCCCTGGGAGCCAGTAAATTCCACTCAACCTGCAGCCTTAGTAATGGAACCCTCTCAAGGAAGAAGGACACTAACAAATATCCGTACCCGAATTGCTTCAGGTCGCTTTGTCTGCATTTGGTCAACTTCTTTTTTATACTACGAAGCACTGCATCTACCCAGTTGAAAACCCAAGGTTCAGTACACTCTATGGCATACTGGAAGTAAATCTATAGTGCCATGTGAGGAGGAGAACTTCTAGCCATCCGAGCTATGGTGAATAGGATAGTATGGAGGGTTAAATTTCGTACCCCCCAAATATCTACTTTTCCTTTCTTTCTCTCTGCCTCGGGAACACAGTGTAAATGACAGTACTCACTCATGGGAAACCCACCACCTCTGCCACCAGTCAGGATCACGTAGTGCCCACGCTGTGACAGTCCAGTCAAAAAGTAAATGTCCTCAATATATAAGGACAGTGTGTGGACCCCCACATGAAATACCTGCTGATCGAGATCCCACATACACGCAAGGTACTCTAATAACCTGACTTGGGCCCTCATGCCCGGGATACGCAAATACTTCAGAAGGCCACAGTTTCTCAAAGCAACAATAGTAGGTGGATGATTTACGGAAATTGCATTGTCTTCTTCGTTCTCCCTTTCATGCCATTCAAGAACCATTTTGACGGCCAATTACCTGCATAGGAAGCACAAAGAGAAGATTAGCAACTCTATTCATTAATTGGTTCTTTTTTCATTGAGTAAATCTTAAAAAAAATTGTGCTTTGCGGTTCACGCAGGTGCCCTTTGGGCACAGTGCAAGAACCTCGCAGGCTGTTGTGGGCTCACCTGCGAAAATCACCCATTCTCGTAGGTCCCGTGTAGACCACCTGCGAGAATGGTCGAGCACAAGTAGGGCTCATAAAATCAACTTAAAAATGAATTTTTAACCAATGAAAATGCAAACTTAAACCATGAAAGAATAGAGGACAAGGAGCCTACCTCACTGTTGCTGATGGTTCAACGAATGGACACTCGTAACTCCCGCAATATGACACCGAACTTCGAGGGTAAAAGAGGGGTTTTTGAGCTCAAATAGTGGAAAAGTGAAAATGATATGGTAAAAAAGTGTTTTACTCCTTTTTATTTACTTTTACCATGTCATTTGGTTTTTTATGATTATTTATCTATTAAACCCTAATCCCTAATGTCCTTTTGAGTGTAACTTTTGCAGGCATAATGACTTCGATGTTCCTAAACATGGATGCAGACATATTTTTTCTTTGTCATCACTTGTTTTGATTGTTTTTTATGGTTTTTGTATAAAACCTCGAGCATGGTCTTTGTCCGTTCTTGCGCTCGAAAATACATGAGAACGCGATCGAGCATACTTTTATCACTTTTTCGGGCTCAACAAGGTTATACGAAAAATGAACCCCCCTGGAGTCCTCTTTAAGCTCTTTTCAGACTCTCTAAACATGAAAAGATAGCCGAGCGACCTTGCTATTTTCACACTCGATAAAGTATCTGAAGTAAGAATTTGGTGAGCGATAATTTATCTCTTTTTCGGTCTCATCTAGACTATTTTACGAAAAAGGAACTGAGAGAGTTATCTTTTAAGTGTTTTTCCAAACTCTATAATCATGAAAAACCTTCGAGTTTTCTATCTTTGGACTCGTTAAACAAACATTGACAGACCCGTAATGAGACCGAACCACTCCTTCTTAGGGTTCGTTAAACATACTCTGAAGGACTTATCCGAAGGATAACATTATATCAACAAGCATATGTTATCCTCCTCAAGCTTGCGTAAAAATAAAGAGGTACTCGCCAAAAATGGTGGGGGAAAATTTGGGAAAGGGATATGTTTTCATCTTCGTATCTATCTTGGACTCGCTAAACAAACATCGACAAACCCACAATGGGACCGAACCAATCCTTCATAGGTTTCATTAAAAATACTCCAAGCTTACAAGGGCTCACAAACTAGGAAATTTGCCCACTAAGAAAAGAAACAAAAAAAAAAAAAAAAAAAAAATGGTGGGGGAAAAATTTGGGAAAGGATATATGTTTTCATCTTCGTATTGATTTGCAAGTAAGTGTCGCCTTGAACATGACACCCCATTCATCATCTCGCTTCTGGGCTTGGGAAATCCATTTGTTCTCTCATTCGATTTGCTACAAGGTCATTCCCTCGGTGTCGCCTTTGAGTCAATGCTACCAAATCATTGGTCGCGGTCATTCATATGTTCAAGAGAAGTCCATCCACAAACCTCTATTGAGCCTGGCCTATATGTTTGTCCATTCTCTCTCCGTGGTTGGCCTTCCTCAGGTCCGGGCCTAATTTACATCATACTCTATTTCACCTTCAAAATATGTTATCATTTCAGGTCATTGATGGGGATACATCAAGGTCTCCTGACGAAGTTTTGTTTCATTTAATTTCAGCTCATTATCTTGAATCAAGACTTAGAAATTCTTGGGTACCTTGGAGCTTTCATGCATCAATGGCGTGTTTCTCGCTTTTGATTGTGGTTTTACATCATTGACCCCCGATCAAAATATTCCATGAATGTTCAATTTCAACTCATTCATTCACACTCGTGATGGATTGTACTAGAGTACCTTTGGGAGTCATTGACATCAATGGTGATTTCCCCACACTCTGTTATTAATGGTTTCATCAATGAAAGGTAAATCAAGTGGTTTCTACCATGTTCGACTTCTCGGCACATGCAATCATATGGTTAGATTCGTACATTTGGCTTAATTTGAGGATTGAAGAACCTCGATATCATCTTTGTGATCCAGGTTGCATGGAGTATGTATAATTTGTGACACATAGATCCACCGTATGTCTCGTGGGCAATGTTGTCTTTAATTTGAAATTTCTCAGACAGATCCAATGTTGTATTCCTAGTGGCTATGCTATACTTTTGATGGTATGGATCCACAGTTGTATGATTAGTGGCCATGACCTAAGTGTCTATGATGTCATTAGTCTATGATCTAAGTATGGGAATGCCTACCGTAATTGATATATATGATATTCTCGCGGCATGTTTGGCAGTGTTTGCGGTGTTTCGACAGTGTGCTCCTGGTTTCCTGGACACACATGTATCTTGACATAGCCTTTCTACATCACCGATTCCAACCCTTCATACTTTGGGGAATTCACTCCATGATTTTGGTCATTGCGATGATGTATTGATGATGGTGTACTCAGATCTTCATAAGAACTTTCTCCCGAGAAAAGTTACTTACATCTTCCCAAAAACTCATTTTTGAAGAAGGTTCGCAGGCTGCCTTAAGCTAGGTTGTGAACTTCTCGCATTGTACTCATTTTTAGGGTGTGAGAAGTTCGCACCGTGTTGAATAGTTAGGGTGTTAACTCTTCCTAAAGCATGGAAAAAGATGAATTATCGACGCTTCTAGAAGGAATCTTCTAGAAGAATGGGTTGGCATTCTAATGGTTATCCTTGTAATGGATCTCTCGACATTAGGATCATTCTCTATCCAAGTAACTATCCTTTTTCATTATCTCCTATATATTGAGAGGGAATTCTCATGGAAAAAGGTTAAGCAAGATTCATTGAGAATTGGTGAAAGAATTGTATGAATAAATTAGCTTGAACAACAATCCTTGGAGACTCTAACAAGTATATCAAGAGGATTTGATCTTCTTCATGCAAGGATCGAGAAAGTGTGTGTGTTGGTTTCGGCAGACATCGAAAAGAAGCTTGTGACATCAAGGCGACCATGTTGTAATCTTCTACTTCACCAATATGATATAGTGGCATGTCCCTTCCCATAAAGCTATTCTCACTTATTGTGTAATTCCTTGATCATACACATAAGTTATCAAATTGAATATATTGTGCTATCTTCACTTTGGTTTGGTTTGCTCTTGTCTTGGTATTGACCTCACGAGAGAACCGGAGTGAAGAGGGAGCAACATAGACCCTAGGAAGCCGAGCATGAAGGTATGTTACTTGTTCCTTCCTACTAGCTACAATTCAATGGTCAACACTTAGGGAAAGAGTCAATGGCCCCGTCTCTATTTTGCTCTGTGATCCGTGTGGGATCTAGGGAACTGCTAGTGTCTCCGTGACCTACCGATTAGTCCGGGATAACATCGAAAACGTCGAAGTCCCAAGAATAGGTCTAACATGAACAAGGATCCTCAAAAACTTGGTCAAGGACCAAAAGAGGCAAATTTGTTAAAAGTCACTAGGCTCTACCTCAGAGTTTCGAGAGTTGGTATATTTGGAGGTGACTCACAACAGTAATATACGATGCATGAATTCATGAAGTGCCTTTTGATAGGCATTTGATCACGGTTTGTGGTCATGTGAAAGGAAGGGACTTAGCCGTAAAAATCTAGCACCCAATTATGTAGTTTTATCAGAAGGAAAAGCATGCCAAAGTGATGAACGCGCAGGTTCCCTCCTCCATGTGACTTAACACTCGATGGTATCCGACAGAGAATTCAAGAGCTTCGTGGTGATCACCGAGGAGTCAAGAGTATCGAAAGATAACCTGCCATTGGAACAGCATTCATCATAGAGATAATTGATGAGGGAAAAGTGTCAAGACTATAACTACCACAAGAGAGGATGAAGAGTTGTGTGCATGATCTAGCAGAGACTTGGCATGATAAATAAACGTAGAACAAAGAAGAGAAGCGCCTTCAATTGTGATTCATGTGCATAGAAGATAATTCTAAGGTGCACATGCAGAGACAAATAAGAAGAACAGGTAAAAGTGCAAGATGATGAAAGTAGAATACATGGATGCAAAAGCAGAGCAGTAGTAGTATACAGGAACAATGATGAGACCTGTAATCCATTGAAGAAAAATAATCAGACAATCGTAATAAATTTATGTAACAAAGTTTCATATCTCATGGTGGTAGGGTGTTAGGGAGGACTTCTTTGTCCTCATATTTTCTCAAGTGGTGCTTGAATGTGATGGAGTCGTAGCTCCCATCTAGTTGCAAACCATAAAACCAAAGGTAGTAGTGGTGTAAGGGAGAACCGTTGTTCTCAGTTATACAAAGTTAGCCTATGTGACCTGAAGTTGGTGTTTCCATCCGGGGCCTGGTGTTGGAACACTGTGTGGAGTCAAGTGCTTCCTTCTAGTGGGTGCTAGAGAAACCAGAGAGCTGCAGCTCTCAAGGTTGCATATTGTAAAACAGAGGTGGTAGCTTCACAAAGAGTTGGTGCTCATAAGAATGATAATGTACGTAAAAACAAAGACTACTTATCATATGAAGAAGAAGAGGTTTTGTCCCTTTATGGGTTTCCCTCAAATCGTCTCTGTATTCTATGTGATTGGATCAAATATTGTATATCTATGTATGTTAATTTATCAGCAACACATTAAATAATAATTCAGAAAGATTACAAAAGAACTTGAAAAGTTTCAAGTTTATATATATATATATAGAACTCCATTCACCCCTCTTAGTTATTTTTCCAACAATTGGTATCAGAGCCGGTGCCTTTGATCAAAGGTAGATCCATAATCTTGATCATGACTAGTCATGAAGGAAGTTTAACTAATAGAGTCCCTCTGTTTGATGGAACAAACTTTGCCTTCTGAAAAATAAGGATGAGAACATATTTAATGTCCCTGGGTGCTGATGTTTGGGATGTTGTTGAAACTGGATATGTGAAGCCTGTATTCTTGGCCTCAAAAGATGATAAGATGGAGTTTAGATTTAATGCAAAAGCAATGAATGCCATCCTCAGTGGACTTGCAGAAGCCGAGTTTGTCAAAGTCATTCACTATGATTCAACAAAAGTTATGTGGGACAAGATGATAAGTAGTTATGAAGGTAATGAAAAGGTGAAAGACATAAAACTTCAGACTCACAGACTGAAATTTGATCATTTAAAGATGGATGAAGACGAAACTATCAATAAGTACTTCTTATGTATAGAAGAAATTTTCAACACTATGAAAGGTCTAGGTGAAACGATAGATGAATCTTTTCTAGTCCATAAAATATTAATATCTCTTCCTGATAGATTTAACTCAAAGGTCTCTACTATGGAGGAAGTAACTGATCTCAAAGCGTTGACACTAGATCAACTTCTTGGAACCCTAACTTCTTATGAAATGAGAATCCCCAAAGGTAAATCCACTACAAGAGAGGCATCCTTTAAAGCAGAGAAAAACACATAATCTGATATAGATGAGATTGAAGCAAATTTTGTGAGAATACTAACGAAAGGATCAGGAAAATACAAAGGTAAACTTCCCTTCAAATGTTTCAACTGTGGTAAGATAATTCATTTTGCATCTAAGTGTCCTCACAAAAGAAAGGATCAGATATATGACGATGAAGAAAATCATAAACACAAGAAGGTCTATAGAGAGAATAATTTTAAGAAGAAAATCCTTTGTGTAAATAATGTTGATGATCCTTCAGATGATGAAGACATTGACTCTTCTATTGAAAGTAAAATACATGATGTCATGCTAATAACCTTAGAATATCTAAACACTAAATATACATTAAGTGAGTTCGTTGATTGTGAAGATGTAGTAGATCTTGAAGGAGAACTTGTCAATGCCATGGAAGAGATTGATAGACTCAGAGAAAAGAAAATAAAACAAAAAAAGTTACTGCTCAGGTATGAGAAAACATGCAATGAAGCATTTGAAGAAATTTCTCTGTTGAAAGTTAATTTAGAAGAATCTAAGAGGATTGAGGAAATCCTCACACAACAATTAAAGGAAGCCAAAACAAAACGTGAAAAATTGGAAGCTGAAGTAGTGTCTGTTAGAAAAGATCTAGAGAAATTTCATACCTTATATCATCAAAATCTGACAAGTATTGAAGCATCAGAAGGATTAGCCACCATTCTGAATCAGAAAAGGAATCCAAAGTTGAAAACTGGCTTGGGCTATGAAGAGGGATCAAGTAGTGGTCATCCAAGCAACAAAGAATCCATCAAGTTTGTCAAATATGCAACCATCGACAACAACAAACCTGTAGAAACAAAGGAAGATAATCAACCGCCAAGGAGGAGTGAAGAAAAAGGTAGCATAAATGAATCTATAGAACAAATAAATAATACACCCTATTCTCAAGGAAATCATCAGCATGGAAGAAATCAACCTGCTCAAAGAAAACAACCATTTTCTAGGTACAAAGATTTTTTTCTATGGATATTGTTTTTACTGTTCTAACTTTGGCCACAAAGCTGTAAACTGTTCGTTAAGATTTAGACATGAGAAATCAAGACACCCAAGGAATAAATATTTGCCACAACAAAGAATGAGACAACCAAGTAACAAACAAACACAGACTGCAAATCATGTGATGGCTGGGAAAAGGTAGCAGATTAAACATAACAATCGTTATGATCCTTTATTCAATGAACTAGAATGTTACATCTGCCATAATTATGGACATAAAGCTACATAATGTCACCTAAAGAACTATAAGCCTTTTTCAAATCACAGAGCCGAAAACGTCATGGTTTGGAAGAAGAAAGAAGATAACAAGTGTGGATTAGTGTTGGCATCTCAAAGACAAAAGAACCCCTGGTATATTGACAGTGGATGCTCTAGTCATATGACAGATGACAAAAGTAAGTTCCTATCACTCAAAGAAAGTAAATCAGGAAATGTGACCTTTCGAAATGATGCTCCAGGGAAAGATCAAAGGTAAAGGTATAATAAGCTTAGGTAATGTAAGAGACAAGGCTCAAGATGTATTATTTGCTGATGGATTAAAGCATAATCTTCTTAGTGTCAGTCAGGTGTGTGACATAGGATGTGAAGTCACTTTCACTGCCAAAGGTTGTAAAATAAAAATAGTGAACACAAGAGAGATGATTGCAAAAGGGGTTAGAAATGAAAACAATGTCTATGTTCTGAAGGAAGATAATGAGGAATGTCATTTAAGCAAATTTGATGAAAGTTGGTTATGGCACAGAAGGCTTGGACACCTGAATTTTGATCATATTGTCAAGCTGAATAATGAAGGTGTTGTGAAAGATCTTCCAAGAAGATCTAGGCCTCATAACTCTGTATGTGAATCTTGTCAAATGGGGAAGACGACTCATTTTCAATTCAAATCAAAGAGTTTCACATCTTCAGAGAAACCACTTCAACTTATTCATATCGATCTGTGTGGACCATCGTGAAAGGAAGGATCTGGAGGAGAACGTTACTTTATGCTGGTCATTGATGACTTCTCCAGACTTACGTGGGTTGCCTTTCTGAGAGAAAAATATGATGCATTTGAGAAGTTAAAAAAGTTTAAGGCATTAGATGAGAATCAAACATGAAGGAAGTTAAAGATAATTGACTCCGATAGGGGAGGATAATTTTTGTCAAGAGATTTCAAGGAATTCTGTGACAGACATAGAATTAAAAGAGAATATACTATTCCAGGTACTCCTCAACAAACTGGAGTTGTAGAATGATGTTGGCTATCGAATAAGTTTTGGATAACCTTGGTCGTGTTTGACCATTTTTGGGACTTCGACAGGTTGGTCGAAGATGAAGCACCGGGTGAAGCGGAGATCGCAGGATCTCGCCCCCTTTTGTGAGATTTTTGGGATTAGGGTTTATGTAACGGGTATGGGATGTTGGCCCATGGGTTTACCCATGTTTAGGCCCCATTTGTAATGTATAAATATATATCTAGGTGATGTAATAAAGTAGTGGAGAGACCTAGTAGAGTCGGTTTTGTTCAGAGCTAGAGGCTTTGTGCATACTATGTGTTAAGACTTACAGAGCTAAGTGCAAGTGATTGTAAGAATCTAGTGTGCAGACTGTGTAAGAAGGATTTGTGTTGTGGCCTAACTCGGGAAGGAGGATCAGGAAAGGTGCGCACGGATCTCCTGTCCTATGAAGAGTTGGTTTTGTGGCTCTGTGCATGTAAGAGGATTGAAAGAAGATAATAAAGAAGACGAAGAGTTGGTGGACATAGCCCCATGCTGGGGGTGAACCATGTATATCTTGTGTTGTGATTGCTTTGTGTCATTAATGTGATTTATGCTTAGTGTTGAATATTTATTTATGTTAGATGCATCTGATATAATAGCTTAGTTCTTAATAACTTGGATGAATGCTAGATATGTTGATGCTATGTGCTAAATGGTCAGATATGCTTAGATCTTGTTGAATACTGCGTTGTTATGTAATTAGGGTTTTACCTGCGATGTGAATAAAGGGTCAAGGACTAATGAATGTTAAATTCTAAGTGCTCCGTTAAAGAATTGTGATCATAGATTTGTGTCCCATCTAGGTTGCAGACACTTGAGTCTTGCAACCCCCCTATCTCTACCTCGGGTGAGACTTCATCTGCTTCGTAGCTGTTGTCAAAAGGGCCGATAGTTAGGGTTTTGTTGGTGCGTTGAACCCTGGGTCTTCCCCTGTTCCAACAAATGGTTCTGTTATTGGGACTTGAAACTGTGATTGCTGGAAGCTGAGGAAAAGAGAAATCTCTATGCATAGATTTGTTGTTGTAGTGCACAGTACTCTACTTAACGTGTGAAGCTCTGTGCTAAGAAGGGAATCAGATCTGAAGAAAAGAGGTAAGATCTTAAGGCTTTGTGCTCTGATAAAGGTAAGATAAGTGGAAATTTTTGTTTCGAAAGAATGTATCTAGGTATATTTGATAAATTTTGTCATAGTATGAAAACTAGGGCGCATCTAGAAGAAAGAAGATATGATATGAATAGATCTGATAAAAATAGAAAAAGATATGTTATCCCTATGCATATAAAGAATTTTTGGACTAATAAATGGATGCAGGATCCTAGAAAGAATTTTTTGAAGGTCTATCACTATGATCCCAGTGCGCAGTACAGGAAAGGTTGAGGATTGTTTAAGAGAAAGAGAGGATTGCCATTATGTTATAATTGCAGAAGACTGAGACATGTTGCTAAGGAATGCCCTGGTAGAAGTCCTATTTGCCTTTGTTGTAAAGCTACTGGACATGAAGTTTTAGATTTCCCTAGAATGATTGCTAAAGTTGAGAATATGAACATGAGACAAGAAGACCATGAGGAAGGTCAAGACACTAAGAATATGCTAAAGAACCAGAAAGAATCAGAGGCTATATTATTACAGATGAAAGAAACACTGAATTATCACAGAGACATCAGTTTATCAGAGATTTTAAAAGAGAAAGAGTGCATAGAAACAAGAATAGGAGACTTCAACATAGACTGTGTATTGGATGCAGAAACAGAGGTGAGCGTTATGACAAAAAGTACTTGGGAAATCTTAGGAAAGCCTGCTATGATTCCTTCATTAGGAGGAATAGGATTGTTTAAAGGAAAGATGATAACCCTATGTGGAAGACTTGCCCATGTACCTATGGTTGCTCATGGAACATCGACGGAAGAAGAATTTGAGGTCATTAAGTTTGTTGATAACAACTCTCCCTTTGCACTTTTGTTAGGAAAGACTTGGATTGAGAGAGATCAAATCCGAAGGACATAAGAAGAGGAAGCTATAGAAAAAAAATTGAAAGAATTAAGGGATTTCATCGCTAAGAGAATAGCGCGCTTAATAAAAGAACAAGAGGACAAGTCAAAGCAAATGAGGACCATAGACTTAGCTGTCGAAGTTCAAAGAACAAAAGAAGGCTTAAAGAACCTATCCATGCAAGAGATTAGAGAACCTACTCCAGAAACAATAAGGGAAGAAGTATTATCCTCGAACCTTGGGAAATATCCTCAACAATACGAATTTACTATGCTAAGAAAGGATAAGAACAAGAATGGAAAGAGGAATATAGAGACACAGATCACGTGAAAGAAAGCTAGAAATCTCAGTAAGAAGAAAGCAAAGCTAGAAAAATTGTAGGACGTTCCAGAGAGGACTTTGTAGAAGGAAGGCTTGTAGAACTTGAACCTCGTCGGAATAGTAGAACAACACCAACTGAAACTTCACCACGACGTAGAAATGTGACCGTTGGAGGCATCCCAACCATTAGAACGACGCTCCAGAACGACTAGAAACACAATTATTTCCAGAATGTTCACCATCGGATCATTAGGACCGCGCCATAACATATGGAATTGTATTGATCCAGGCATTCCTACCCATTGGAAGAGTCTGTTATGATGTTGTATATTTATCCTGTCGATCGTTGCACCGAGGAAAATTTCGTGAATTGTGATTATCCAAGCCCATAGAAAACTAATTTCTTTCGTGCAGTGTTTATTGTAACCTCACCATCCGTTCTTCTACCTTGATTGTTTGTTCACCGACTCGAGATATCTGATCTCGAGAGTGTATGTAGGGCGACCTTAGAGCGGTAGAAAAATCTGTCGAATAAATCCTCATAGACCTCATGGATGAGAATTTCCTATCTATAGGAGTATAGGCCTTGTCGACGAGAGGAGTGAAAGCATCCCCATCAAATGCACACCGATCTGGGCCCTCCCGAACTGCGACAAAGAAGAGAAGAAAGCATCACGATGACTTGGCAAACGTGAATCTCATCCCATCAATCCTGCCTGACTATATCCTACCTCTGGCTGGCGCGGTTAGTCATGATAGTGTCCCAGGGGACTTAGACTATACACCGATTACTGCGTACAACCCAAAGGGGATACATGTAGTTGGACTGTAGTTAGTCCAGATTATGATGTTGAATATCAGTGACTTCAACTTAGGAGACCACAAGAACTATGGAATGCTCACACCACACAAGTACTTGACCAAGACAACGGGGAAGAAGTCGAAGATAATCCCCCAACTGTGGACTATCGACATCGCGAGGTCCACCATTCTTATTGTAATGAAGATCCCACACTTTGACAGACATCATGAGTTTAATGCGTGCATTAAAATCTTCCTATCATGATACCATGGTAATTACCTATGTTTGGATCGACACATCACAAAAGATCCGACGTTGATCCATCAGATCATTGGATTAAGCATGCAAGGGCCAGATCCCCAGGATTTTTACCCAGGGAAGGCTGCAGATCACACCCTAGTGCAGCACATAAAACAAACGTGTGATGATGTGGACAAAGGGAAGCGAGGATACAAGGTAGCCTCCATCCAAAATGGCATAGTTCGCCTAGATTTCTATTTGATCACTGGTAAGCTCGTCATGAAGAACATGCCAACGCATGTTACGGGGTTTGTCGTCAACTTCACAGGAAAATGTGTCAAAGGGATGCAAATGAACTAGGCGAGCTACCTCGTCAACCAGTTAGAGCAAGACTTTCATGAAGCTCAGGATCAGGGCTACAAGTTCCATTTCAGTTGGTTGTTGATCCTCATTGTCTTCATTGCTTGGGAGATGCCAGAAGGAGCGACCTTCCCTGAAATTGATCCATCCGAACCACTAGCTGTGAAGTTCACTACGCTATGGTATTCGAGTGACATGGAGAAGCAATAATAGTCAAATGCGATGTTCCACACCTATTATCTATAGTTGAAGAGGGCCATTGAATCCTTCCCTCACATGACGCCGAACACTCTGCACAGGTTCAAGCCACTTGCAAAGTTCCGCATAGACAAACACTTCATCTATATCACTACACGCGGAGATGAACACAAACAAGAGCTTCAGTCCTATTACAAACTCACAGAGGAGGACATGGAAGAAATAACCAAGGAATGGCCTGTAGAGTTCCTTGTACCGGTCGAACAGACAAAACTCTTTGACCCTAACCTCATCGGAAGTCTTGTAGTCACTCGTGAAGAATATGATGCACCCAACAACAACAGGAATAAAAAGAAGGAAGAGGTACAAGAATTGAGCAGCGTATCAAAGGAAACTACATGAGATTCACCTGAAGGAGGAGGAGGTGACGAAGTAGACAAAGAAGAGGATGAAGGGGAAGAAAAACAAATAGGCACATGGTGAAGTAACACCGCCTAAGGATTCCATCACAGAGGCTGAGATATCCAAGAAAATAAAGGGTTCTCTGCAGAAACCTTCATCGTGAAAGAAGTCAAAAGCCAATAAACCTCCATTTCAGACTGTACTCATGGTAGATGACATTGAACTCATCATCACCACTGTATCATATACCTCAGAGAAAATTTTGTAGTGAAGCGAAGCCAAACAAGAGACAATGTTTGACAGGATCGAGGTGATACAACATGATCTTTATTCGAGCCATGCAATGTCTACTGCATCATTGTCATAAGGGGACATAAAAGTAGGAGATGAGCCTGCCCAGCTACATAGATTAGTAGATTTGACCGAGGCTCACCTTCGTCAGGTCCAGGAGGAAAAGGAGTAGGCCACATAGGCATTAAAGCAAGCAAAAGAAGAATCCCTAGATAAACGTCGGATTTCGTAGCAAGAGAAAGATGACCTCTAGGCAAAGTTTGTAGAGGATAAAACACAAATCCAAAAGGAAAAAGAACAACTGCTCACAAAGCAGATGGGAGTCAAGGAGGAAGTCACTAGAGCACTTCGTTTTGTGTTGGGACTCACATAGATAGAAGAAGACATAATGGAGAAGCTCGCTGAAGCTATTCAGCAGCTTCAATCAAGAGTGGGAGAATTGGAACTACAAGCCGTGCCAAACACTCCGCAAGAAGTGCGAGATCAGAGGGAATAAACTGCTTGGAGAGTGGTAGAAAGAATCAATGCATTGTCCTTAGAATGCAAGCAATTAAGCAGTTGAAGTGTGAAGACCTACAAGCACCTTACGGAGGACCTAGAACTAAGGGCATTGGAGTCACAACTCTAGGAGGCAAAGCAACAAGCAACGATAATACAAGCACAACTGAAGCCGCTATCAACAGTCGAGAGGATGAAAAGGTCCCAGGAACAACACACCATTCAACAATAGGTCTGTGCCATCCAGAGTAAATTCATGGAAGTGATCCAGAGGCTACAACCAGTGCATGATGAAGCCTTCACACTTGTTGAGGAGATTGAGGGACAAGGTGCACAACTAGAACAAGTAGTCACCAAGGTGGAACAATGATTGGAAGGACCGGTGACCGGGAAAGTTATTCGGGAGTTTTATGAGCAGGAGGCTCTAGCGAAGCAGTAGGTTGAAGTATCTCAAGCCAAGCTCGAGGCCTTTGAAGCAGAGTTGCCCAGATTAGAGTGACTCGGGATGAGTCACATGTGAGTGTTGGGGGCATGTTGGCCCTCGACCAAGTTTTGGAGAACCTTGGTCATGTTTGACCATTTTTGGGACTTTGATAGGCTAGTCAAAGACGAAGCACCATGCGAAGCTCCAGGCGAAGCAGAGAGTGCAGGATCTCACCCCCTTTTGTGAGATTTTTGGGATTAGGTTTTATGTAACGGGTATGGGATGTCGTCCCATGGGTTTACCCATGTTTAGGCCCCATTTGTAATGTATAAATAGATATCTAGGCGATGTAAGAAAGTAGTGGAGATACCTAGTAGAATCGACTTAGTGTGGATCTATAGGCTTTGTGGATACTATGTGTTAAGACTTGCAGAGCTAAGTGCAAGTGATTGTAAGAAGTTGGTGTGCTGACTGTGTAAGAAGGATTTGTGTTGTGACCTAACTCAGGAAGGAGGATTTGGCGAGGTGCGCGCAGATCTCCTGTCCTATGCAAAGTTGGTTTTGTGGCTATGTGCATGTAAGAGGATTGAAAGAAGATAATAAAGAAAACAAAGAGTTGGTGGACGTAGCCCCACGCTGGGGGTGAACCACATATATCCTATGTTGTGATTGCTTTGTGTCATTAATGTGATTTATTCTTAGTGTTGAATATTTATGTATGTTAGATGCATCTTATATAGTATCTTAGTGCTTAATAACTTGGATGAATTCTAGATATATTGATGCTATGTGCTAAATGGTTAGATATGCTTAGATCTTGTTGAATACTGCATTGTTTTGTAATTAGGGTTTTACCTGCGATGTGAATAAAGGGTCAAGGACTAATGAATGTTAACTGCTAAGTACTTTGTTAAAGCATTGTGATCATAGATCTGTGTCCCAGCTAGGTTGTAGACACTTGAGTCCTGCAACCCCCCCTGCCTCTACCTCAGGTGAGACTTCATCTGCTTCACAAGTGTTGCCGAAAGGGCCGGTAGTTAGGGTTTTTTTGGTGCATTGTTGAAGCGTTGAAACCTAGTTCTGCCCCTGTGCCAACAAACACCAAAATAGATCAGTTCAATAGATGGAAAGGGCTATGATGAGTGAAAGGGACATTTCATAAACCTTCTGGGTGGAGGTTGTTCACACGGCTGTTCATATTCTAAACAAAGAGTATCTAAGGCTGAACAATGATAAAACTACATATGAGCTGTGGTTTGGTTGACCTGCATCAATCAAGCACTTCAGAGTATTTGGAAGTAAATGCTACATCAAATATAATGTTGATCATTTGGGAAAATTTGATGTTAGAGCTAATGAAGGTATCTTCTTAGGATATGCAATGAACAATAAATGATACAGATGCTTTAACAAAAGAATGCATAAATTAGTAGACTATATTTATGTTTGAATTGATGAAGAAGCTTCCGTAAAAGATCAAAATAGAATAAGAACCAAGTCAGATGAAGAAGATGATGAGGATAATGAAAATGAAGAACAACAAATCTCAGAGTCACAAGAAGATGATGAATCAGGTGGAGAAGAGACACACAGACAAGAAGATTCAAGACAACAATCAACATCAAATCCTTCCTCTCGAATTACTCAAAAGAATCATCCTACAAGTCAGATAATTGGTGAGAAAGACAAATGTGTACAAAACAAGAGAAGGATAATCAAAGACACCGAGCAATCACATATAGCCTTCATATCCATGGTGGAACCCAAGAACTTTAATGAAGCCAGTAAGGATGTAAATTGGTTAAAATCAATGAATGAGGAACTGGATCATATTGAAAAGAATGATACTTGGGAACTTGTTCCTAGGCGAGTAAATAAAAATGTAATAGGATCCAAATGGGTCTACAAAAATAAGATGAATGAGCAAGGAAATATTGTAAGAAACAAGGCTAGATTGGTCTGCAAAGGGTATGATAAAATAGAAGGACTGGATTTTGATGAAACATTTGCACACGTAGCAAGATTATAAGCTATTAGAATGTTTCTTTCCTATGCTTGTCATAAGAAGTTTAAAGTCTACCAAATGGATGTCAAGTTAGCTTTTCTAAATGGATGTCTAAAATAAGAAGTCTATATGGAAAAACTAGAGGGTTTCCAACTGTCAGATAACCCTGACCTCGTCTGCAAGCTGAAGAAAGCCTTATATGGGTTGAAACAAGCTCCTCGTGCTTGGTATTACAGATTGGATAAGTATCTTCAAGACAAAGGGTTCAAGAGAGGAACAATTGACTGTAATATATATATATCAAAACATAGGATAATTATTTTCTCATTGTGTTGGTCTATGTAGATGACATCATCTTCGGAAGTAATAATGCTTCATTGGTACAATCGTTTTTTTCTGCCATGCAGTCTGAATTTGAAAAGTCTATAATAGGGGAAATGTCATTTTTTCTTGGTTTGCAAATTACTCAAAGGTCTAAAGGAATATTTCTTTCTTAGGAGAAATATCTAAGAGAAATGTTGAAAAGGTTTCCAATGGAAGATTCTACACCTATGAGCACACCTATGGTCACTGGATGCAAGTTAAGCAAGGATGATGACTCACCTAATGTTGATCATATTTAATATAGGTCTATGATAGGTATCCTGTTGTACATCACAACATCTCGTTCAGACACAATGCATGTTGTTGGAATGGTAGGAATGTATCATTTTGCACCTAAACATAGTCATTTGCTAGTTGCCAAAATAATATTCAGATACTTGAAAGGAACAATGAACTATGGCCTATGGTATCCTACGAATCATAATTTTCAATTATCAATCTATTCAGATGTTGATTGGGCTAATTGCATGGATGAAAGGAAAATCATGAGTGGAGGTGCATTCTTCTTAGGAGATTCTCTTGTAGCATGGTTGAGAAAGAAGCATGGTTCCATTTCCTTATCAACTATAGAAGCTGAATACATTGCAGCTACCACTTGTTGTACCCAAGTATTGTGGATGATTTAGACACTTGTAGACTTGGAGGTCAAATATACTGCATCAATTCCAATTCATTGTGAAAATACTAGTGCAATTAGTGTGTCAAAGAATCCTGTATTTCACTCCAAGAACAAGCATATACCCAACAAGTATCACTTCTTGAGGGAATAGGTTATCAACACTGATGTTTCTCTGCATTATATTCCATCCAAATATCAAATTGTTGATATCTTCACTAAACCGCTTGCAAAATCTCAGTTTGAGTATCTACTCCAGAAGTTGGGCGTGATCCTGTTATCAAGTTAAAATAGTTTATCTGATCAGGGGGAGAGTGCACATAATATATCTAATCAGGGGGAGAGTGCTTCAGGGGGAGAAACAAAGTCACTCTCGGTTCTCTTTGACATTAATGTCAAAGGGGGAGAAAAAGGTGTGGTCTGCTACAGTTGGAGGTCTAGGAAGAATACTCCAACCTTTCAGGGTTGCCATCAATGTCAAAGATGGAGATTGTTGGCATATTTATAGGAAGAGTGTGCTTGTCATTGATGGCAAGAACAACAATGACGATGGCATATTGGCAGCAATGATGGAAAATAAGAAAAAAACAATGATAACATCGATAATTGTTGTCTACAAGCTCATGAGAACGAGCACAGGACTGCTAGGAGTGCAGTAGAAAGGACCTTGAGGTCCAAAGGATTGAAACCCTTTGAGAATATGAATGAAGTCAAAAGATCAGAATAGATAACACATTTACCATTACATTGGCGAGAAAGCTCAAAAGGGACAACGCTTTCCAGAAGTGTAGACGAGGTCCAAGAGACAGACTCATAGAAGGAACAAAGGTCAAAGCCTTTGAATACTTAGAAAATATTCTAAGTTGAAAGAAATTGTAAGCTCAGGAGGAGGAGCGACAGTGGTCGTTAGATCAAGCACTGTGAATATCTGGACCATTGGATCGAGGAAAGTCATGGTCTATCGATTGAACGAGAGAGGAGAATTAGGAATCAAGAAACGAAATAAAGGAAGTGCTAAGTTCTGACATCACAAAGTGTGAATTCCTGAAGTGCGAAGGAATCCTGGCCATCCATTGAGGTAGGACACGTGGTGAGAGATCAACATTACGTTGATTCAAAAATTGGGAAATTAGAGATAGGATAAGCGAAAACTCATGAAGTGCAAGTTCACAAAGGTGATCATTACTGTTGATCAAGGAAGGTCATGGACCATTGATCTGGCACGATGTAATTCAGAGTTTGGGAGTTGGGAGAGTTGTGGTATCTCACAACAGAATATCCAAAGTGTGAAGTTCCAAAGCGCTTTCTTGATTAGCATGTGGTCAAAGCTAGTGGTCACATCAGTGGATAATAGGGGAAGGAGCCAATGTCGCTAGGCTCTACCTCAGAGTTTCAAGAGTTGGGAGATTTGAGGTGACTCGCAGCATAATATCTGATGCAAGAAGTCATGAAGCACCTTTTGGATAGGCGTCTGATCATAGTTCGTGGTTACATGAAAGGAAGGGACTTAGCCAGAAAAGCTAGCACCCACTGTGTAGTTTTCTCAGGAAGGGAAAAGGTGCCAAAGGGATGAGAATGCGAAGGTTCTCTCCGTAACTGCCAGAACAGACTGATGGTATCTACCAGAGAATTTGAAGAGCTTCAGGGTGATTTACAGAGGATCTGAAGAGTCTCGATATAATTGCAAGTGGAATGAAAACTCATCATAGAGACAATTGACAGATGGAAAAGTGTCAAAGACTATAACTTCCAGATAGGACAAAGAGTTGCGTGCATGATCTGGCAGACGACTTGGCATGATAAATATACGCAGAACAAAGAAGATAAGGGGTGTATTCAATTGTGATTCATGTGCGTAGAAGAGAATGTTGAGTTGCACATGCAGAGACAGAGCAGAAGAAAAAAAAACGCAAGATGATGCGAGCAGGAATACACTGATGCAAGAAGAGAAGAGCAGTATAGCAGAACAATGATGAGACTGGTAAGCCATTGACAAATACTGTATCACTGTAATAAATTTATGTTACAAAGTTTTATATCTCAGGGTGGTAGGGAGGTGCTAGGGAGGACTGTTGTCCTCAGATTTTCAAGTGGGTGCTTGAACACAGGGAGTTTTAGCTTCCATTTGGTTGCAGCCAGAAAAACTAGGGTGGTAGGGTGGTGCAAAAGAGAACCATTGTTCTCTATTATACAGGTTGGTGCCTGTGTGACTGGAAGTTGGTGCTGGAACACTTAGGGAGTTGGGGCTTCCTTCTAGTGGGTGCTAGAGAAACCAGAGAGTTGGTGCTCTCAATAGGTTGTATCTTGTAAAAAAGATGTGGTAGCCTCGCAAAGAGTTGGTGCTCATAAGAATGATAATGTGCAGAAAATAAAGACTACTTATCATATGAAGAAGAAGAGGTTTTCTCCCTTTATGGGTTTCCTCAGGAAAAGCAGTGTCTCTGTGTATTTTGTGTGATTGATCAAATATTGTATATCTATGCATGTTAATTTATCAGCAACACATTAAATAATAATCTAGAAAGATTCATAAAAGAATACTCTAGCAACACATTAAATAATAATCTAGAAAAGATTCATAAAAGAACTTGAAAAGTTTCTAGATTATATATATAACTCCATTCACTACTCTTTTTCTTCCATCACAATGTCTGAGTAACTATTTACTTATAATTTTGTCATTTTAAATAGATTTAATGGTCATTTTTGATCTCATATTTTTGCATTTTAATGACCCATCTCTATTGTAGATTAGTTTCCTTAACTTTTCGCATTGTATTTAGATTTAGATTTAGAATCATATTAATTTATTGCATTTTTTTGAAGTCTCCTCACGTAGGAGAAATTTCATTTGTGGCTTAGTTGAGTCCTTGTGTCATCTTAAGGATTACTTCCTTGCAAGCTAGCTACGAGAAGGTAATTTTGTCTCTTTTGTTTGTTGATAAAAGAAAGTATCAACATACATTAGTAGATAGAATACCATGTACATATCTTTGTATATATAGATTAGATTAGTAATTAGTTTAAGTTAGTTTTAGATAAAGGTAACCAGACCTTTAACCAGTTAGAATCACTATCCCAAACGGATAAGGGCTTAATTGGGGCCCTGACCAACTGATCTCTCTATGATGTTGAGCATGATCATTTTTTACCATCAACATTTTTGGTGCTAGAAGGAAGGCCACTGATGAGTGTGCATAATTATTTGATTCTTGTTTGAGCTATTTGTTTTAACATTACTATTATTTTTAATGGCTTCTTCTAAATTTCCCATTTGGAGTTGCATCTATGGTCGTGCATCAAACGGTCCAACAAAGGTAGTAAAGCATTTGTCAAAGGTAAAGTTCAGTGGTGAATCTAATTCTTTTTCATTTCATCATGTTCATCTATTTATTTTGAATGGTAAAAGTTTTGATATTGATGATGGTGTTATGTGCATGATTTTCACTCTCACCTTAATAGGTCAAGCCAAAGACTGATGTAGATCATTATCAGTTGCTTCTATAGGTAGCTATGACGAGTTCCCTCGAACGTTCCTGCATAGATTTCAATATTATGATTGTGATTAGGTTTGTCTTGAACTTGAGAACTTGCAAAGAATTGAAGGTGAGTCCTATGCGGATTTTCTTCTTAGATTCAAATTAATTTTCTTTCAATTTCAAGCTGATGATTTACCTTCTATGCATGAATTAATAGGTTGGTTTAGATATATTCTTTCACTTTCTTGTACTAATCATAATGAACCAGAAGGTATAAATTTTCTTAGTGTATTTTCTATTGTTGATGAACCAGTTATTTCCTATGATCCTATTGTAATAATCAATTCAAAAATTACTGAGGAACTATTTCAGGAAAATATAAATTCATCCAACGAAATTTTAACTCATCCTGAAAATGTTTCAAGTCCTAATATAATTCCTGAATTAGATAGTTGCCATGAAAACAATGTTGATAGTTGTCTCATTAGAAGTAATTCAACTGAAAGTGATATCTATTCCGAGGAGAACAATAAATAAATTGTATTAGAAATTCGAGAACAGGTTTTTAACGATAATGATCATTTTGAGAACATAGAGACATTTAGTTTTATCTGCTCCAATAGTCATTTTTCATTATACCCTGATATTTTTGTTGACAAAAAATTGTTTGATAATCATCTAAGTGTTTCTCTTCATTTAAATGACATTTTACAAAAGAAAGGAACTGTCATAAGTCAAATAATTTGACCCATCTCTCTTGTAGATAACCATGATCTTGTCTGCAAGCTGAAGAAATCCTTATATGGATTGAAACATGCTCCTCGTGCCCGGTATTACAGATTGGATAAATATCTTCAAGACAAAGGGTTCAAGAGAGGAAAAATTGACTGCAATCTATATATCAAAACAGAGGATAATGATTTTCTCATTGTGTTGGTCTATGTAGATGACATCATCTTCAAAAGTAATAATGCTTCATTGGTACAATCGTTTGCTTATGCCATGCAATCTGAATTTGAAATGTCTATGATAGGGGAAATGACATTTTTTCTTGGTCTGCAAATTACTCAGAGGTCTGAAGGAATATTTCTTTCTTAGGAGAAATATCTAAGAGAAATGCTGAAAAGGTTTCAAATGGAAGATTCTACACCTATGAGCACAGATATGGTCATTGGATGCAAGTTAAGCAAGGATGATGACTAACCTGATGTTAATCAGAGTTCATATAGGTCTATGATAGGAAGCCTATTGCACATCACAACATCTCATCCATACATAATGCATGTTGTTGGAATGGTAGGAATGTATCATTCTGCACCTAAACAGAGTCATTTTCTAGTTGTCAAAAGAATATTCAGATACTTGAAACGAATAATGAACTATGGCCTATGGTATCCTAGGAATCATAATTTTCAATTATCAGTCTATTTAGATGTTGATTGGGCTAACTGCATGGATGAAAGGAAAATCATGAGTGGAGGTGCATTCTTCTTAGGAGATTCTCTTGTAGCATGGTTGAGCAAGAAGCATGGTTCCATTTCCTTATCAACTACAGAAGATGAATACATTGCAATTGCCACTTGCTGTACCCAAGTATTGTGGATGATTTAGACACTTGTAGACTTGGAGTTCAAATATACTACACCGATTCCAATTCATTGTGATAATACTAGTGCAATTAGTGTGTCAAAGTGGTCAAAATCTGGACCAGGGGTCAAAATTTAGCTCAAAAATCAAAATTCTTGGAATTTCCTCAAAACAAACGGGTGCGTAGCCCTCATCATCATGAACCCAATGCAACTTGTTTGGGTTCAAATGAACGTCGGATGAGAGAGATATCACGGTCTGTTCAAATCGCCAAACAGGTAAAAAAAAAAGTGTTGACTGTACAGTCCGTACGAATGCTGACGTGGAAGAGGTTGTACGTTGACGTGGCATGTCGGTACGCTGAGTTGGAATATGTTGACATGGTAGTTTCATATTGGTAGATGTGGACGAGTGATGTTGCAACACGTGGCATTTAATGGGCAAATGGTGTGGTGCCACGTGGCCTAGTCATGGGATGCCACGTGGCACCGTTGTAATTGGTTGATTGGTTCAAAATATTATGGAGTCTGTGGGGATTGAACCCTGGACCTCCTCCTTTTCCAAATCTTTAACAAAGTCCGACCAACCAACGTGCCGTAATATGTTACTTGTTATATAAATGGTTTGATATATATTTGAATTCGATTTGTTTAATGGTTGGCACGGGGGTCGGGCTGGGGCTTAGCCCCAACCCGTGGTTTCGGTGTTCACAGTTGTGACCGGTGTTAGCACATTGTGCGCGTGAATTTTAAACATATTCAAAGCCCCCGGTTGCATACACTTTATACATATGACCTTAACATATTGCGCGGGCGCGGGATTTGGTATTACAACGGAGTTAGCCCCCAGTTTTATGTGTAATCATATGACCCTGCCACCATATGCGCGTGGACTTTTTTGGTTTTGGTTTGAATGGTTACAACCAATCGTTCGCTGGACACTTGTCATTTAGCCATTCTCCTTGTAAACAGAGCCCTCTTTTGCGATAGCGCGAGGTCGTATGGACCCTTATGACCCTGGTCTTGGCGGTTAGGGGCTGGGCGTGCCCTAACCGTCCTACAGTTTGATCGGTTTTGTGGTTACGCATGTGTGCTAGGTTTTAACATGAATTTTTTAGCATGTTCTTGGTTGAACGCCCAGAGGTGAGTTTTGGCGAACCAGAGACAACAAGCTTGAAGGAAGAAAATGGCAGGAGGCCTATCTTCTTCATTTTTTGGCCAAATGAGGTGCCGAAAAAGCCCAGCTAGGGGTTTTTGGACATTCTAAATCCATTGGAACTGTTTTCAAAGCCATTTGAAGACTTATTTTGTAGTTTTTTAACCATTGAAGTTTCAGGAAGCTCCAGGGAGCTTGAAGCCCTCATTGTTTGAGGTCATGCTCAGATGAGCCTATGTTTGTTTTCTATGATTGAATAATCATTTTTGGCTAATTATTATGCTTTGAATACTTTGGGATAGGTTTCAGATCCATTTTAGGACTTTTATAGGTGTTTTTTCCAAAGAGAAGTTCAGGGAAGCTTAAGGCCACATGTAGAAGAGGTCATGCCCAGATGAGCCATGATCCGTTTTCAAAGTTTTATTAGTCATTTTTGGGGTTTTCATGTATTTTGATCCCAATGGTACTGTTTGAATTTCCATTGGAGTTGAGAAGAAACTTGTAAAAGAATCTTTGACAAATTAATCCCAGAGAGCCAAGTCCATTGAAGGAGGCTCAAGGAGATGTAGTGTAGAGAGGGGTGAACTCCTTTATCATCTTGATATTGTTGTGAGTTTGATGGTTTATTTGCTGCAAGTTATATTTGTTGTGTATTGATTTAAAGAACATATTTAACCATTTAAAAGAACATATCCTCACACATGAACATTTAAAAGAAGATGCATAAACTTGTCACATAATTTATCTTGCATATTTTAACACATGGAGCAAGGCCCTGTAAAGTTTATATTAATGAAGTGGAGGGTGCTTGCATAGCATAACAAGTCAGCCCACTATTTTCAGATCATAAAGAATCCTGTATTTCACTCCAATACCAAGCATATACCCAACAAGTATCACTTCTTGAGGGAACAAGTTATCAACACTGTTGTTTCTTTGCATTATATTCCATCCAAATATCAGATTGTTGATATCTTCACTAAACTGCTTGCAAAAGCTCAGTTTGAGTATCTACTCCAGAAATCGGGATGACCCTGTTATCAAGTTAAAATAGTCTATCTGATCAGGGGGAGAGTGCTCATAGTATATCTAATCAGGGGGAGAAACAAAGTCACTCTCGGTGCTCTTTGACATTAATGTCAAAGGGGGGGAAAAAGGTGTGGTCTAATATAGTTGGAGGTCTAGGAAGAATAGTCCAACCTTTCAGGGTTTCCATCAATGTCAAAGAGGGAGATTGTTGGCATATTTACAAGAAGAGTGTGCTTGTCATTGATGGAAAGAACAACAACGATGATGACATATTGGCAGCAATGATGGAAAACAAGAAAAAAATGATGATAACATCGAGAATTGTTCTCTATGAGCTTAGGAGGACAAGCACAGGATTGCCAGGAGTGCAGTAGAAAGGCCCTTGAGGTCCAAAGGATTGAAACCCTTTGAGAATATGAACAAAGTCAAAAGCT
Source organism: Picea sitchensis (assembly GCA_010110895.2). Classification (NCBI taxonomy): domain Eukaryota; kingdom Viridiplantae; phylum Streptophyta; class Pinopsida; order Pinales; family Pinaceae; genus Picea; species Picea sitchensis. Next base: position 40,060 of record SNQJ01S0027329.1, on the reverse strand, counting down.
CAGAGCAGATAACAAATTTACCATTACATTGGCGAGAAATATCAGAAGGGACAACGCTTTCCAGAAGTGTAGACGAGGTCCAAGAGACAGACTCATAGGAGGAACAAAGGTCAAAGCCTTTGAATACTTAGAAACTATTCTAAGTCGAAAGAAATTGTAAGCTCAGGAGGAGGAGTGACAATGGTCGTCAGAACAAGAATTGTGAAGATCTGGACCATTAGATCGAGGAAAGTCATGGTCTGTCGATCGGACGAGAGAGGATAATTAGGAATCGAGAAATGAAATAAAGGAAGTGATAACTTCCGACATCGCGAAGTACAAAGTGTGAAGGAATCTTGTCCATCCATTGAGGCAGGACACGTGGTGAGAGATCAACATTACGCTGATTCACAAATCGTGAAATCAGAGTTAGGAGAAGCGAAAACTCACGAAGTCTAAGTTCATGAAGGTGATCACAAATGTTGATCGAGGAAGTTCGTGGACCATTGATATGGCATGAAAAAATTCAGAGTTCGGGAGTTCAGACCTTTAAGAAAGGAAGTACTCTAACTTCTGACATCACGAGTCGCAAAGTCTTGAAGTACGAAGAGGAGATAAGGACCGTCGGATCATTGAGGGTCTTGGACCATTGATCTGGCACGGTGTACTTTGGAGTTTGGGATTTGGGAGAGTTGGGGTATCTCACAACAGAATATCCGAAGCGTGAAGTTTCAAAGTGCTTTCTTGATTAGCATGTGGTCAAAGCTAGTGGTCACATCAGAGGAGAATAGGGGAAGGCGCTAGCGTCACTAGGATCTACCTCAGAGTTTCAAGAGTTGGGATATTCGAGGTGACTCGCAACAGAATATATGATGCAAAAATTCATGAAGCACCTTTTGGATAAGAGTCTGATCATAGTTCGTGGTTACATGAAAGGAAGGGGCTTAGCCAGAAAATCTAGCGCCCACTGTGTAATTTTCTCAGGAAGGGAAAAGGCGCCAAAGGGATGAGAATGCGGAGGTTCTCTCCATAACTTCCAGAACGAACTGATGGTATCTGCCAGAGAATTTGAAGAGCTTCAAGGTGACCGTAGAGGATTTGAAGAGTCTCGAGATAACTACGAGTGGAATGAAGACTCATCATAGAGACAATTGATAGATGGAAAAGTGTCAAAGACTGTAACTGCCAAAGAGGACAAAGAGTTGTGTGCATGATCTGGCAGAGGACTTGGCATGATAAATATACACAGAACAAAGAAGATAAGGGGCGTCTTCAATTGTCATTCATGTGCGTAGAAGAGAATGTTGAGGTGCACATGCAGAGACAGAGCAAAAGAACAGAAAGTGCAAGATGATGCGAGCAGGAATACACTGATGCAAGCAGAGCAGAGCAGTATAACAGAACAATGATGAGACTGGTAAGCCATTGAAAAATACTGTATCACTGTAATAAATTTCTGTAACAAAGTTTTATATCTCAAGGTGGTAGGGAGGTGCTACGGAGGACTGTTTTCCTCAGAGTTTCAAGTGGGTGGTTGAACACAGGGAGTTGTAGCTTCCATCTGGTTACAACAAAAAAAACCAGGGTGGTAGGGTGGTGCAAGGGAGAACCACTATTCTCTGTTATACAGGTTGGTGCTTGTGTGACTGGAAGTTGGTGCTTCCATCCAGTTGGTGCTTGAACACTTAGGGAGTTGGTGCTTCCTTCTAGTGGGTGCTAAAGAAACCAAAGAGTTGGTTCTCTTTGCAGGTTGTAGCTTGTAAAACAGAGGTGGTAGCCTCATAAAGAGTTGGTGCTCATAAGAATGATAATGTACATAAAATAAAGACTACTTATCATATGAAGAAGAAGAGGTTTTCTCCCTTTATGGGTTTCCTCAGGAAAATCAATGTCTCTGTGTATTCTGTGTGATTATTCAAATATTGTATATATATGCATGTTAATTTATCAACAACACATTAAATAATAATCTAGAAAGATTCAGAAAAGAACTTGAAAAGTTTCAAG
>SNQJ01S0027329.1:11864-26229 GCA_010110895.2 Picea sitchensis | reverse complement strand
GTGATTGAGGTAACCAAAGGATATCTTAGCTGAATTTCAGAGGTAAGGTGAAGTAAAGAAGACCTAAACTCAAGGGAGGATAAATTCTTTTGATGATGCTTTCTAAGGTATGTTATTTACAGGTCATCTCACCATTTTCGCAATAAATTGTTTTCTAGAATGATTCAGATCGTGAAATTGGGAGACCTTTGAGGAAACATATCCAAGTAGTTGTGGTACAAATTTCAGCTTGTGGTTCGTTGTATTTTTGGATTTACACTCCATGGAAAATAGGGTTTGTGGCTAGTCCTGAAACTAGTCTAAACCAGGTGTTTCGGGTAAACACGTCATAACTTCTTCATAAGATATCCAAATTTAGTAAGACCAAATGTGTTGGTTAGAGTACAGTCTTTGATATTCTGTGTAAAAATTTCAAATCCATACAACAAACATTTCTTGCGGGGCACGTTCTACAAGTTCGCTCTCTAGAATAAGCCAGAATTCAACAAGGTATGCCATTTTTGCTATAACTCCTTTTCTGAGAAGTTCCAAGTAGTGAAACCTGGAGGAATTACATAAAACACACTGAATAACATTGTGTACTATTTTCATATCTTTATTCATTACAAGTACATAGTTATGATTATTTCAAGTTAGGGTTGTTGACTAATCCAAAACTAGTCATGTGAGACTAAAGTAAAGTTTGATGAGAATGTTAGTCTCTTGTTGTTAAATTTAAGGAAGGTTTGAAGGTATGTGATCATATACACCAGGTCTATTAGATATTTACAAATCAGATTTGGATGATGAAATTGATGAGGGATTTTGGTTGAGGTTGAGATACAGGTTGGTGCATGGTTGATGCACTTGTTTATGGTACAGGTTGGTTATGGGTTGAGGTACAGGTTGATGCATGGTTCAATTTATTGGTACGGATTGTTTGGTGCAGGTTGATTGGTACAGGTTTACAATAGTATATCTCACAGTGATAGTGTGACAATTGTTCCATCATTCTACTTATACGTCAGGGCGGTTGGATGGGGAAAGGATAGGTGGTTGTAGCCACCTTTCGGTTGTAGCTGGAGAACATAGGGGGTTGTAGCCTCCTTCTGGTTGTAGCCAGAGAATTGGGGAGTTGGAGGTTCCCTCAAGTTGTAGCTTGAGAAACTAGGGGGTTGGAGCCTCCTTTCAGTTGTAGCTGGAAAACAAAGGAATTTGGTTCTTCCAATGAATGTAATGATTCAAGACATATAATAAAAAGCATTCTACGGTTTTCTCCCGCTTTGGGTTTCCACATAAAAACACTGGTGTACTGTGTATGTGTATGATTTTTCATTTGTTCATTGTTTATTTACTCTGAAAATATTGGATGATAATGCTACATTGATATAACACTTGCATTATATGGTTAAAATGGATTAGATTGCTCTATTACTGATTCACCCCCATTCTCAGTAATCCAACACAATATACACCAGTAGATCTTACTCAACAACAAGTGCTAAAACTCCAAGAGGGAATTCATCAAACTTCTCAAGACAAACCCTCAACCAATCACATAGATCCAACTCAAAACAAACATATTAACATACCTCTTATATTTATGTAGATGCGGAGCTATTACGGATATATTATGTAGCTATGATTTTGTTGCCACGTTTTTTATGCCACAATTTTGTTGCCGTGTTTTCCCTGCGATGATTTTTCTACCGTGATTTTGTTGTAGCGATTTTTTTGTCGTGATTTTGTTGCCACAATTTTTCTACCACGATTTTGTTGCCGTGATTTTTCTGCCGTGATTTTTTTGCCACAATTTTGATACCTCTGTAATGATGAAATATTTGTTGTCTCTTTTCTTAACTGCATCATATTTGTGTAGCTTCAGATGTGACAATGAAAACCTGCAAATAACCTTTCACAAATGATATTCAATGAAGTTCAATAGAGGCAAATGAGAGAGGTTTGTCCTTTCCTTTATACTCTTCATATCTTCCTCTAGAAGTTTCCTTGCAATAACTTTATCCCTTTCTCTATCTTCTAGGGTTAACCCATTAACCCACTTTTGCCCACTTAACCACTTTGTCCACTTTTACTAATCAACATTTGTCCACTTAGCTTAACAACTTTCCTTAAATAACCAATCCATAATTATGTGTGCAACTACTTTACCAAAACTCACTTAACCCATTTTGACTAATCAAACTTTGTCCACTTAACCATTATTTGGTGCAACTAATTTACCTTTAATTTATTTCTTGGTCAACCACTTTGACTATTCAATCTTCTCATCACAACTACTTTACCATAATTACCAAAGTCACAACTTCTTGTTGCAACTAATTTATTTTTAATTATTTTCTTAATGCAACAAATATACCCATGATTAACTCCTAGTTACCTTCAATTTGACTAGTCAACTTCTTCTGGGAGTTTCTAGAGTAATTTGACTGCTTTGACCTTCAAGGGCCTTTAGATAACTCATGAGGGCTCTCCAACTTCACATAGCCATAACTCTCTAACTGGGAGGAGTTATGTGACGTTCCACTTATCACCAGAAACAAAATGACATGTGCTATCCATCTAGAATAGTATTACCTACAAATACATTGATCTTCATACCTTTATACCTCAACCAAACTTGGGTTCCTTACCCATACCTCTGGAGCTACCATAAATACTCAAGGGTTGACATCAATCTACAATATCACTCTCCAAGGGTTGACATCAATGACAACCAACAATCCAAACTAGTTATCCATCAATCTAAACCAATTGTCTGACAATCTCCCCCTTTGGCATTGATGGAAACACCAACATTGATGGAAAAACTTAGTCGTGATAAAATTCATGCTAGCAATTCTCATCAATGTTTCTATCTCTCCCACTTTGACATCAATGGAAAAGGGTATCTCTCCTTGGGGCTACTCCCCTTTCACTGAACTCTTCTTAGGGTTTCTCCCCCTATTTACACTGTCCTTTGGGATTCTTCCCTTATCTAGATTCCTTTTATCTTTCTTTGTATTTTTAAGCCTTTGATTACTCTCTCCCCCTACATTTGAAGAGTCTCTCCCTCTTTGGAAAAGGTTATCACTATGATGCAATACTGAAGTCATGATGCTCATACTCTCCCTATGACCATCGCTCCCCCTAAAATCATGCGTTTGTGCTCTCTCCAAACCTCTAACTCTCTCTCTCCATGCATCTGAATCTCTTCCTTTGAATTCTCTGCAAGATGTCGTGTAGAACAATATAAGTCTTCATGTACCTGTTTCCTTTTGGATTTATTGTCCATTGGTTCTTCCTTGTGTAATCAAATAACATATATGAAAATAATTCAAATATTCTTGTGTCATTGTCATCCATTATGATAATTTTTGTTTATCTCTAAACTAGTCTATGAATCCATGCTCTCATTCACTGTCATATATCTTTCCAAACTTGCTAAGTGTTCTTGCAAATCCATATCTATTCATAATTTCCATGACTCTGCTACTCAAATATTCACAATGCTCACCCATCTGTCACGATACTATCATGAAGTGTTCACTATTGCAACTGATCAATCTATCATTCTCTACTTCTGCTAACAAATTGCTCAGAATATATCTACTCGAACTCTGCAAGTTTCTCGAAGGATGGTTCTCTAAACTGTCTCAGCTACTGCATAGAATCCCACTATCTAATATTCATATTACCTATGATTCTCCAAGCTAAATGACTCAGAAAAATACATTTATGATGTAGTCATCATCCTTATTGGTAGACTCAACATCTCTATGAACTCTGACTTCTTTCTTTCTATATGTGGATTCATCTTGTACTAAAATTTCTGAAAGTACAATTTCTCAAACACATTCTTTATTCATCTGGTCTTCTTTTCTTTCTCGTACTACTGCAAATCCTGCGATCTCTAGGACCTACTCTTTATTATGATCTTTATTTGCTGTAGATTCTGACAATATGGTTCTTGAAACCTGTTCTTCTTTTGCTTGCTTTCCTTGTCTTTCTTGAACTATGGAAATTATTGTAATTTCTAGAGTCTGTTTTTCTCTATTCACTTGCTTTTCTTCTTCATATATGTTTCTAAATATATGTTTCTTTCTTCATGGATGGCACTATTATTCTTCTACAATTTCAGGCTATATGACCATAGTTGTGGCATTTGTAGCATTCAATATTACGTGGGGTCACATAAACATTTCTTGCTTGAACATTTGTTCATAAACCCTGCAATCTGCAACCTTATATCCAAAGTTAGTAAAATTAAAAAAATGACCATAAAAGAAATTTACATACATGGGAGTGAATGATCTTCTTTGTGGTGTAGTCCTTCTGAGTTCCTGCTTTGATTGATCATGATCATGATTGAGGCTTCTTTGTGGCTTTCACTCTTCCTTCTTAATAGAACCTTTAATGACTTATGCATAACTTTTTCTCTTTTCTTCATTCTTCTTTTCTGGCAACCTAGAATGCTTCTCTTCATTATCTACTACCGATGTGGATGTTTCTTTCTCTTCAACGTTCTTGTTGATCTTGGTGAATTTGACTCTTAGTGCGACAAATTTTTCTTCAAGCTTCTCAACCTCTTCTTCTTTCATCATTATCTGAGACTTCATGACTTCTTCTGTTCTCTTTGCTTCTTCAAGTTGGATTTTCAATGTAATTATTTGTTCTTCGAGTCTTCTCTCTTCTTGACCAAACTCTTCCTCAAGCTGGTTTAAGTCATTGGTTCTTTCCTTGAGATGATCTATCAATATATTTTCTCTCTTTTTTGCTTCTTCATTTTGTGTTGTTATGTTAGCTTATAAACACTACTTTTGATATTCTAGACTTTCTTCAATTCTTCTGGCCTCTTCTAGTTGAGCTCTTAAAATCGTGATGACCCGTTGAGCTTCTTTAGAACCTTGAACACATTTCTTTTGCTTCATCAATTTTTTCTTAAGTGACTTGTTTTCTTCTCTTTCTTTCTTTAGTTCATCTAAAGAATTGATCAATTCTACTTCATAGTTGTCTTCTATTTCAATTTTCTTTTCTATCTCATTACCTTCACGACATTCAATTTCAAGATGTTTGCATTTTTCACAATTAAACAAAAACAACATACTTCTATTGATTATATACACTTCTTGTCCTGAATCTATCTGACATGATGAACATATTTCCTCTTGATCTGTACCTACATCTTATTTGACATTCTCTGAATATGTGATGGGTGAATAATAGATATTATGTAACTTATCCCAAAGTTCTTTAGCGGATGAACATTTACCAACATTTTCTCTTACCAGATTAGGTAATCCTTCCTAGATGAAATCCATTGCTAATTTGTTATTCTTCTTCAATTCCTTCTTGGCGAGTAGTAGTAGATGGATACAAAGCACTAGCCACTCCCCCAATAGATAAAGATGGAAAGAAACTTGAAGAAAATGATTCAAGGAATAGAAATGGTATTCTGAATGGTGTGACTAAATCAATATATACCAAGGTTATGCACTGTGAATCCACAAAATAAATTTGGGAAAAAATTAAGAATATCTACGAAGGAGACGCCAAAGTCAAGGAAGATAAACTAACAACCTTTAGAGCCAAGTTTGAAAAATTGAATATGAAGGAAGATGAAGACATTGCATCTTACTTTCTATGAGTCAATTAATAGTAAACAATATTAAAGGTTTGGGAGATGAGATGAAAGAACAAGTCATTGTTAAAAAGGTATTAAGATCTCTATCGATGAGATTTGATTTAAAGAAATTAGATCTAGAAGAAAGAGTGGACCTATCTACTGACCATGGGTGAGTTATATGGGATACTCACTACCTATGAGATGAGGATAGAGAAATGTAACCCATTCATGAAATAAGTAGCATTCAATGCATCCAAGAAGACAAAGAAGAAAGACAAACAAACGCCAAAATCAGATTGTAGCTACAATGATGATTCAAAAGTAGATGAAGAAATGGAAAACTTCGTCAAAATTTTGAAAAGAGGAACATGCAAATACAAAGGTATGCTTCCATTGAAATGTTTTCATTGTGGTGGTATTGGTCATTTTTCTTCTAAATGTCCTCATAAGAATAAAGAAAGTGATGATGAAGAAGACCCTAAAAAGAAAAAGAAAAATCAAAAGGGTAGAGGAAACAAAAATACATTCTTCAAGAAAAGTCTTTGCACCAAGGAAGATAGTTCATCATCATACGAAGATGAAGACAATGGCATTGATACAAAAATAGTACTTTTCATGGCAGTAGAATATTCTGAAGAAGAGGCATAAGTCGATTATAGAGTAGAATTGATCAGTTCCCTAGAATATCTAAGGGTTGAAAGAAAAAAAATCAAGTCACTCCAAGAAGGAATAAAGAAGAAAGAAGGATATCATAACTCCAACTCCGAAGAATTCGAGTAGATGATCACAAAGTTAAAATTCTAGGTAGAAGAAGAAAAAATAATTGAAGAAGCACTCAGAAGGAAGTTAGATGAAAAGGACAAGATCATTGAAGGCTTTGAAGCAGAGATAGTCACTCTAAGAAAATATCTTTAGAAGAAGGACATGTAGCAAAAAAGCACCAAAATATTGGATGAGATCATTAGTAGTCAAAGGCCATACTATGACAGATCCATACTAGGATGCAACCATATGCAGAGAGAGAAAGGCTCGAGCTCCAAAACGACAAAACAAGAAGCTATGCATAAGTCGTCAAAGGTTCCCCTAAGAAGGAAGAAGACAAGAAGATTCAAGATGAATATTACAGAGACACTGCACCACCTATAATATTCAAAATTCAATATCAACAACTATTATATATAGAAAGGCCTCAAGAAGAAGAAGGATTCAGAAGAGCAGCATCATTCAAAAGATCTTCCACTCCTATGTATCAAACTAATTTTTTTGGTTTATTTTATTCATGTAAAAATTTTGGGCACAAAGTTGTGAATTGTAGAGCCAATACCAAGAACAAAAGAAACTATGAAGGCTACACAAGAAATTGTTATCCAAGAAGGCCTCACAAAGCATAGAGAAAAAGATAGAATAGATTTGAATCCTTGAGTGTTGAAATAGAATGCTACAAGTGCAACAACTTTGGACACATGGCCAAATATTGTAGATTGATTGTTCCTCCTAGGGAACCAAAGAAAAATATCAACAATCATAAGTAGGAACCACAAAGGATATGAGTAAGGAATAAATATCAAATCAACATTGAAGAATGCAACCTAGCTCTACAAGCTCAACACAAGAAACGTGGATGGTATGTTGACAATGGCTGCTCAAATCATATGACAGGTGATAAGAATAGGTTTCTAACTCTGAAAAAGGAAAGAGATGGATCGGTTTCATTTGGAAATGTCAAATCAGCCATAATTATAGGAAGAGGTACAATAAAACTTGGAATCAAGGATTCCATGGGGGGAAATTTTCTATTGGTCAAAGACATGAAGCACAATCTACTAAGTGTAAGTCAAATGTGTGATCAAGGACACCGAGTTGTGTTTGACTCAAAGAAATGTGAGATAAGGAAAGCATGATCATACAAGTTGGTGGCTACATCTGTAAGAAATATAAGCAACATATATGTTCTAAATGGAATTGGAAAGGAAATATGTTGCTTAGGAATGGATGATGAAAGTTGGCTCTGGCACAAAATAATGGGTCACATAAATTTTGATAATCTTGTCAAAGTCAACAAAAAGGAAGTAGTAAGGGAAATGCTTGAGATATCGAAGCCGACAAATACTCTATGTAATCATTGTCTACAGGGAAAAAAAACCAATACCAAGTTCAAATCAAAGGAGTACTCCACAACAAAACCATTGGAGATTGTACATATTGATCTACTTGGTCCGACAAGATTGAAGGGATTGGATGGTGAACAGTAATTCATACTATTAGTTGATGACTATACAAGAATGACTGTATTTTTCTTTCTTAAGCAGAAGTCAGAGGCATTTGAACACTTCAAGATATACAAAGAGATGGTTGAAACTAATACAGAGTCGAAAATCAAGTGTTTGAGATCAGACAATGGAGGAGAGTTTACATCAAAGGAATTCATGGACTTTTATAATGAACATGGGATAAAGAAACAATTCTTAGTAGCTAGGACATCTCAACAAGATGGAGTTGTCAAAAGGAAGAACATAATAGTACAGGAAATGGCCAAAACCATGTTGATGGATTCCAAGTTGAAAGACATATTTTGGGTACATGCAGTGCATACAAAAGTTCACATCCATAACAAAGGAATGCTCAGAAATAAAAGTTATAAGACTCCTTACAAGCTATGGAAAGTAAGACCAACAAATGCAAAGTGTTTCATAGTGTTTGGAAGCATATGCTATATCAAAAGAGAATATGGAAAAATTGGAAAATTTGACTCTCGAGTTGATAAAGGCATATTGGTTGGGTATTCAAGCAAGAGAAAAGCATACAAATGATTTAATATAAGACTCAAAAAATAATGGAAAGCATCAACGTGACGATTGATGATACTGATGGACGAAAGATAAAAGAAGGAAGAAAAGAATCCGTGGAACAGGATCACGAAGAAGAATCAAAGGAAGAAGAAGTAGAAGAGGAAGAAGAACAAAAGCAGAGAAAGAAGAAAACAAGAAACAATATCTTCAGGAACCTCCAAAGACACCTAGAAGACGAGTGCAGAAGAATCATCCACCAAAACAAATTATTGGGAATAAACTAGATACATGAGTTGAAACCAAAAGAAGACTTTGTTCACCAGAACAACAACACCTAGCACTGCTATCTGCAATTGAGCCAAGCAGTTTTGAAGAAGCCAACAAGGATGAAAATTGGATCAAGGCTATGAATGAAGCGTTAGATCAGATATAGAAGAATGACACATGGGAATTGGTTCCAAGGCCGAAGAACAAGAACGTGATTGGTACAAAGTGGGTCTTCAGAAACAAATTGAACGAGGATGGAGAGGTTACTAGGAACAAAGCAATATTGGTATGCAAAGGATACTCTCAAGTTGAAGGTATAGATTTTGAAGATCCATTTTCCCCAGTTGCCAAGATTGAAGCAATCAGATTGATCTTAGCCTGTGTTTTTTCAAAGAGAATCAAGGTCTATCAGAAGGATGTAAAGTCGACATTTCTAAATTGAGAGTTAGAAGAAGAAGTCTACATCGAACAACCTGAAGATTTTATGTTATCGGAAAGGGAAGATGATTTTTAAAAGTTAAAGAAAGAATTATATGGACTCAAGGCCCCTAGAACATGGTATTCAAGACTAGACATGTATCTATAAAAACAAGGATCCGGGAAGGGAAATGTAGACAAAAATATCTACATAAAGGTGAATCGAGACAATATATTGATCATTGAAGTTTATGTAGATGATATTATCTTCGAAAGTGATGATGACAGGATGAGTAAAATTTTTTCCAAAGACAATGGACATGCAGAAGGAGTTTCATATGTCCTTTCTTGGTGAGTTAACCTTATTTTTGGGACTATAGATATTTTAGTGTGACAAAGGTATCTTCATCTCTCAGACCAAGTATATTAGAGAAATGCTAAAGAAGTTTGGAATGGAATATTGCAAAATAGTAAGTACTCCTATGTAGACCAGTTTCAAGTTAAGTAAGGATGATGATTTTAAGGATGTAGACCAAAGACTGTATAGATCGATGATTGGCAACTTACTCTGTGTGACAACGTCTTGACTAGATGTGATGCAGGTAGTTGGAAATGTTGCAAGGTTTCAAGTAGCACCAAAGGAATCACATGTTATGGCAGTGAAGGGGATATTTAGATATATCAAAGGTACATAAGAGTTTGGATTATGGTATCCAAAAGGGAAGTGTCTATCTCTTATTTCCTACATAGATGCATATTGGGCAGGTTGCATTGTTGATAGAAGAAGTACGAGTGGAGCATAATTCTACGTAGGTGAGTGTCTGGTATCATGGTTAAGCAAGAAACAATCATCAATATCTTTGTCTACAGTAGAAGCATAATACATTGAAACAACGACATGTTGTAATCAAGTTCTTTGGATGAAGTAAACTTTGTAGGATATACAAGTGAAGTATGATAAGCCCATTTCAATATTTTTTTATAACACCAACGCCATTAGTATCTCCAATAATCCAGTGATGCACTCTAAGACAAAGCACATTCCGATCAAGTATCACTTTCTACAGGAACATGCTACAGAGAAGAAAATAAAGCTAGAGTATGTCAATACAAAAGAGCAGATTGCAGATATATTCACCAAACCACTTGCAAGGGAAAATTTTGAGTATCTGTGAAAGAAACTTGGAGTAGTTTCTACCTCACAATGATCAACACGACTTCAAGCTTAACAAGATAGTGGGAGAGAAATAGAAGTATTGAAGAGTCCAAGTAAAGAAAAATTTTGAATTCTTTTCATATACATCAAAGAGTTAGACGAGGAAGCACCCTAAAGAGAAAGGTTAGTAGAAAAAGCAGAGGCTTGTAGACAAGGGGAGAATCCCCAGAGGAGGATTACCTGTTTCCATTGATGTCAAAGGGGGAGAGAAAGAACCACGGCATGGATTCGGTGAAAATAAATAGGAGATGGAGAGAGAGAAGCTTTGGAGACAATAGAGGCATGCATACAGGGGGAGTGATGGTCACAGGGGGAGCATGAGAATGTGCATGAGTATTTCCATGCCTAAGTGTTGCCATCAATTCCAAAGGGGGAGATTGTTGAAAGATTGGTTATCATTGATGTCAACCTTTGAAGAATCCATGATGGTACCCGAATTTGAATGACGAATATGGAAATTAAGGACAATACAAATGCAACCAACTCACTCACAAATAGATATTCCTCATCATGCCATTTCCGGTGATATGTGAAACTCCACGTGGTTCCTCACAGTTAGGGATATATGGTCTTGTGAAGCTGGAAGCCCCGAAGAATTGTCAAGAATCCCCTAGTATGTTACAAGTCTTTAATGAAAGGGTAAAGTGGTTGTAACAATAAAATTATAGAAGCCCTAAATTAAGTATAGGAGTTACCTAGCTTCAGTATAAATACACCTCAAGGAGTCATTCACGGGTACACTCACACACTTATTCATTGATCATATTTCTTGTGAACTAGTAATCATTTGGCTAAGGTTATGACTGTAATTTTTGAGGTAGTGAAGGAAGGAGGAGTCTGGAAGTCTCGGGGTTGCAAAGGAGAGTGATTTTTCTAAGGAAACTCTAAGTTAGTTGATCCTCATGGGTCAAGCATAGGGTATCCTATGAGGACCCCACGAGTTGCAGTATACCTATCATGTGAGAACTCGTGAGACATGATGTCTTACTCTCATGAGGACATGACAAGATTGAGGGAAATGCTAGTACCGGGTCCCTGAAGATAGAAGACACTTCCAGGTCATCATTTCAATGTTACAGGACAACAATAGAGGTATTGGTATGTTTGTATACTTGTTTTGATGGTTACACTTGGTTATGATATGGTGTATGCTTAAGGCATACTTGGAATTGTTGGTTTGGTACTTGGATATGGTAAATCTTGGTTGCATGGTGGAGTGAGGAATACTCTTATATCTAATTTAGCATATGACATGGTTGTTATATTAGTTCATATCCTTGAGTTGGTTATACATGGTTGAGGTATACTATTGATGTATGGTGGCATATGCATGAGGGACATGCATTGGTTCTTTGAGATAGTTCATTGATGATATGGTACAAGTCTATACATGTTGATTGCACAATATATGGTATAGATTCTTGATGACCTAGTACATGGTACATGGTTTATTATATGATTGGCTACTCATTGTTGATATGGTATCTACATTTCACATATATTTTGATACATGATTGATGCACATGTTGGTATACAATTGATGCATGGTATGGTACATGTTCTATTGATGATCAGTTATAGGTTGATAGTGACAGTGAGAGAGTCAGTGATAGTGGCAGAGATAGTGATAGTGACAGAGACAGTGGCAGTGACAGTGGAAATGATAGTGGAAAATATTATGGTAGTGATAGTTCATCTACACTTATATTTTAGGGCAACGAGACGAGGTAAGGATAGGTGGTTGTAGCCACCTTATGGTTGGAGTTGGAGAACATAGGGGGTTGTAGCCTCCTTCTGGTTAGAGCTAGATAATTCAAGGAGTTGTAGCTTCCTTTAGATTGGATCCTGAGAATAGGGGGTTGGAGCCTCCTTCCAGTTGCAACTGGAGAATTGGGAAGTTGGTGCTTCAAATGAATGTATTATTTTGATATATAAGAAAAGCATTTTGTGGTTTTCTCCCATTTTGGTTTCCACGTAAATTCTGGTGTACTGTGTATCTAATGTGATATTATTGATGTGATGTTTCTTATTAGTATATTTTTGATGATATATTGAATGCTAATGATAAATTGTTGAACATTGTTAAAGAATATTTTGGTTAAAAGTAATACCAATTGATCATTATTGATTCACCCCCCCTCTCAATAATCCATCCAACAATGGATTTGGATTCTTAAAGAATGATCAGTAAGTGCATTTGAAAAAGCTTGTTCTACATTGTTTCTAGTACAACAATTCATATATTGCACAATGACTACAATCAATTGTAGAGTAATGAAGTGTGAATAAATAAGTTGTGATAGCTCATAGAAGTATTAAATTACACACATACATAGTATGAAGTAAGTTGGAGAGAGAGAGAGAGAGAGAAAGAGAGAAAATATTATTCAATGTGTAATAATGAATAGATCAAAGTGACATGTCTCATGAGAGAGGCATAAGTGCATGGAAACCATCATACATGGCTATAAGTGACATTTGAATTAATAAGGTAAGTCAATTTAGATTACTATAACTCCTTGGTTGACCACGTTTTCCATTAAACCAGAAGGTTGACCTGTTAGTTTCTGATACAACCCTTGGATTTAATGGATCCACATGAGGTTGTTAAACCATTTCACGAGTCCCAAAATAGGTGATGACCACCAAGTCAACAATCTCCCCTTCATCACCAACTAAGAGGACTTGAACCCGAGACCTTTTTATCTGATACCAATTGTTGGACCACATTTGTTGTTAAACCAAAAGGCTGACATGTTAGTTTCTGATCAAACCGCCATAGTTAACGAATCCACATGAGGCTGTAAAACCATGTCACGTGTTCTGAAAAAGGTGTTGACCACCAAATCAATACTCCTAACAAGAAATTACTAAGCTATGTAGTAAGACATAATCATGTGACCTTTATTAAAACTAATGTAACAAGATTGTTGATCAATTTTATATTGGAGGCCCTTTTGACTAGACTAACTGACTTGCACATAGTTAAGCCAACATCCTCTTTCTGTTGTTTCATATTTGTTTGAAAATCTTGTGATGGTTCACACCTTGGTAGGTTGCTTGACCTGCATAAGGAATATGATCTGTTCATGTATATTCAACATCTAGTGCATTACTTGCACATATTTTTGACTAGGATATAGAGTGTAGAACATTTCCTTTTGAATTTGACTTTATGTTTTGCTAAGTCTCAATGATTATATATACAAAATAATAGTATCTACATGAGGAAATATTTGTTTTAGAGCCTTTCATGATATGTTGACATCAATGAAAGGTATGAAAAAGTTATGCTTACAAGATGAAACCGAATTGTGTGCAACTCGGGCAAGTAAGTAAAATAGGAGGCACATGCAATACATTACTAGAGGGAAAAGTAGAATATGAGACTCATTTTTTGAATATTGAAATTACCTTATTTTTGTCACAATGGAATTGGACTATGAAGTAAAACCATTTCTAGGTCAATTGAGTATTGAAATTCTACTTCTGGACTAGAGCCCAACCCACACATAGAGCTTAGGAGAAATCAGCTGCACAACACACTAAATTGCATAATTCAATGTGTTATAGCAACAAACAAAATGGCTAAAAGAAACTGTTAGAAAAACAGGACCGCAGAGCAATAAAATAAAACAAATGCAGAAACAAAACACAGAAGACACACAATACAAGAGAGACACAGATTTACGTGGTTCACCCAGTGTGGGCTACGTCCACCATAGAAATTGCCAGGTCCTTCCTTTATTATTATCTAGCAAATGGAGGGATACAACCTACAGCAAAACCCATTGTAACTTCCTCTTCTTTCTCTCACAGTCTCCTCTCTCAGAATACAATACTTGCCACCATCCATAGCCGCGATACATTTCCCTCATAAAAGAGGGTTGCCTTCTAGGGAAAAAAACCCTAACATAATCTCTACCGTTAAATCTGCGACCTTATAATGAACAGTCCAGATTTACAATGAAATTACAATATACTTTTACAAGGCGATTTTTTCTTCGGGGGCTTCACCCCCGAACCCCCATCGGGGGACACTACCCCGGAAACCCCCGCTAGGGGCCCACTTGC
>SNQJ01S0027328.1:166754-184315 GCA_010110895.2 Picea sitchensis | reverse complement strand
TGATGATCAAGGAGAGCATGTTCAGATTCCTTCTATAGATGATTTTTCCCCAGAATATCTTACAGAACTGCATGAAGACACCATCCTTGACAGGAGAATGCGAACTTCAAAATGAGGAAATGTGGAGTATCTTCGAGTTGGTCGTAAAGGTAAAAATCCAAGCAAAGCCAAATGGATTGAGGTTGGAAATGCGAGGGAGCTATACCCTCATCTTCAGATAGAATGAAAATAGTTTTTTGGAGGTCCAAAAGCTTTTCAATGGGGAGGTGTGATCCAGGGGATCAAATTTTGCTCAAAATTCAAAGTGCTCGGAATCACTTCAAATCAAATAGGAGTATAGGCCTCATCGTTACGAAGCCAACACAACTCATTTGGGTTCAAACGGATGTCGGGAGTGAGAGATATCACGTTCTGTTCAAAATGACAAACATGCAAAAAAGGGGTGTTGACTGTACAGTCCGTACGGATGCTGACTTGGCAGGTCGTACAACACGTGGCAGGCAGTTGTGTGGACAGTTGGCATATTACGTGGCATGTTTGCAATGAACGAGATGGAGACATGTGGCCCAATCAATGGCCGCCATGTGTCACACACATGTTGGTTTAAAATTTATGCATTCAGCAGGACTCGACCCCGCGACCTCCGGGCAAGGGAAGAGCCTTGGGAAGGGCCGTTGACCGGTGCGCCACCACATGTGCCTTGTAATATAAAAGACACATATTATATTTATGTTGAAATGTATTATATGGTGGGCGTGGACCGGGCCGGGGCTTAGCCCCGGCCCCCGGTCCCGCGTATATACAATGTGACCACATTATTATATGCGCGCTCTAATGTATAGCCCTTTCATTTGAGCCGCCAGTCACATGGTATGTGATGTGACCACAGACGTGCCTATGTTTATAACCGCTTGAACTTTGGCCCTTTATTTATATTCGCACGGTCGTATGGCGCTTCACATGCCCACGTGCCTTAAACGGTTAAGGGCCAGCGTGTAACCATGCGACAGTTTGTACCGGTCATGCGGTTGCGCCCGGTGCTAAGTTTTTACTCTTAAATATGCGTGTGGGCTAGGTTGAGCAAACAAGGGTGCATTTTGTAGATGCAGAGACAACAAGTTTGAAGAGGGGACTTCCAGGAAGCCTATCTTCTTCAATTTTTGGCCAAACGAGGTGCCGAAAAAGCCCAGCTAGGGGTTTTTGGACGTTCTGAAGCCATTGGAGTAGTCTATTTGGAATTTTGAGCATTGTAAAGAAAATTTTTGAGCACTTTGAGAAAATAATACAAATGATCCATTGGAAGTTGGACTAGGAGATGTAGCCCAAGAGAGGGGTGAACTCCTTTATCATTTGCTGTGTTATGTGTTTTCTGTTCACTGTTTTTGTTGTTTTTTATATGCATCTTGAATGAGTAAATCCTATTAAAGTTGTGTTGCAAAGTTGATCCATTTTCATTTTAACACATAAAATTTAACTTGCAAATATTTTCAAGAATACAAGTCTTCTTCATTTTTAGATCAATAATCCATTTATCTATTTGAACTATGTTTACCTGAGTTACTTGTGAGACTTCGACCGAATCTCTTTGAGAATTTTTCTATATTCATTTGGTTCAGTGTGTCAACATTGCTCTCACTATCAATGCCTAACAGACCTCCATCTATAGAACCGAAGGCCTCTTCCCAGGATTTCCTTATCCTCTTGGCTTGCTATTTGCCTTCTGATATGCTGCGTTCCCATTCTTTCAACAAAATATTACCTCGGGTCTGTTCCAAAATGGAAAACTCGGAACTATTTGCCGATTCCCCGTTTGTTGTAGCTATTACAGCCTCTTGAAATGCGACCCGAGCTGCTCCAGCTTCTGTCTCTCTGACAGACAAGTTTTCCAATACTCGATCAACAAGTAGGTAGTTGTCCCGAATTGTCTCTACCTTGGCAAGTAAACTTCGTTGGGCTACAGAAACTCTGATCCGAATCTCCATGGCCTGGGACTAGAATATCCCAATATTTATAACTTGGCTTTCGATGAACTCTAATATAACCTGTAGCTTCTCAATCAAGTCTCTTTGCTGGCCTACCTGTATTTGACTGGTCTGAGCTACCATCTCTGCTTGTTCAAGCTTAGCTTTGAGCAGATCGATTTCCTTTTTATCAGCCATTCTTTCTTGTTTTATTCCCATGTTTGCTTGGTCCATGGCAGCTTCCTCTGGTGTGGCTAGTTTGGCTTCTAAGGTTTTGATGAGGTGATTTTTTCACTTCAGCTGATTTTTCAAAACCCCGACTGAAAATTGGTTTGCCATAGCAAACGCCCCTAATGTCCTGGCTATTTTTGTCGCAAACTCTTCTTTCTTCTTATCTTTCCCATTGGTCAACACCTTAAATTTCTTGGCCGTTGATCCTGCCTCTTGATAGAATTCTCTTTTTACCACAACTTTTCTCTTTTTATCAAAAAAGAACTCATTTGGAGGGAGCTCTTCCATCCTTATAGGTCTCAATTCTTCATTGAAAATCCACCCTGCGTCTATGTTCCCTTGAGTTGACTGTAAGGGAGTAATGGAGGTGATGGGATCTCCGATTTGCTTAGCTGATTTTCCTGGAGTGGCAACTGGAGTCTACTTTTTCGGCGGATCGGGAGTCTTCATTTCTGGTTTCGGGCTCCTAGTTTTCTCTTCCCTGTCCTGGTGTTCTTCTTGTCTGGGTGTTGAATCTTTTAAGCCTTCAGCTTCTTTTTTCTGCACCTCTGCTGTTATTGGATTATTGGATTCTCACCCCGCAATACTGGGGGAAGACAACTCCACCGATGTTCTTGGAATTTTAAAACATTGGCTCTTTCTTCAGGCACCAGGGCTTGTATCTGAGACAAAACCTCGGCATAAGATCTCGTGCCTCGAAAAATGTCATCCGAGGGTGAGTTTTCCCGCTCAAACCTTTTAAGTCCACAATTGGCTAAATGGTTACTTACGACCCTATGTGGATTGTGCTTCTTGAATTCAACATGAACCAATTTCAAGTCTTCCAGGGATGCTGCCTTAGCTTTAGCATGCCCGAAATCTAACAAAGAATAGGAATTTAAATGAATAGGAAAAGGTGGCCATACCTTCTTAGAATATCCCTTAAGTTCCTTGCTTACGCCACCGATTACGGTTTGCCTAGCAATCTCACGACAAGCCAGCCTATCGGGTATGAATAGTGGTAAGGCATTTGGAGGAACAAAAGCACCGAAAACCCTGAGATATGAAAATTTTGCTTCCACATACCAATCGGCTATACTGCTCAGATTTACCGCGATACAGTCTGAGATCCTGGGTGGTGGGTGGCTGAAGATAGTGACATGTAGCGGTACCATTACCCAGTTGAAGATTTCATACACAAAATCTAAATCTTTTTCTTCCCATAGCTTTGAATGGTAGACGTGGATGGGCTCAACCTCGGATGGAGTCCAGCTCGAACTCATTAAGGGAAAAGGCGTCAGAAAACACACGGCATCCATGATATACACAGACATAAAGAATAAAGCGATCTTTCCTCTCTCCTTCTACGCTCGATACTCTGTAACTCGACTAGTCAAACTATCGGATAGTAGTTTATCCATTTGAAGGAACAACCTTCAGCGACCAAATGAATTAGAGGCACCCACTGAAGGAAAAAATGTGTGGTGTCCTCTCTCCCATAAAATCTGCAGGTCATCATAGCCACATATTCGAACTGTGGCTCCAGAGAAGATATTGAATATATACCATTACTGTCCGCCCTGAACTTCACAGGGTGTGAAACCCAATATTTGATTAAACCGGACATACTCTTCTCGTATTTCACACATTCCTTCTGTTTAAAATTATCCAAGAATTCGGCATTGTATGTAAGGTTTGACACGGTTGGAAACTTGTACATAGCCTTCAATTGTTTGGGTCTGAAAGTTCCAATGGTGACCCTATGTTCGTTGATGATGGTTCTGGTTGGTATATCTACATGTTCTAATGCCCACTAGACCATATCGTAGTAAGGCAGTAGACGTGGCCTAGCCGCTACTTTATGCATTTGAACCTGGATGACGATCTTATATTTGGTGATCAGGTCATCTTTTTCATTGTCACTGGAATCATCTGAAACATCTACCAATTCGGACTGTAGAACCTCAGAAATATACGACCAGGTCTTGATAGAGTCAACACTTTGAGGTGAAGTATCAGAAACGTTGTTTGAACCTTGTCCTGAAACCTCAACAGTGGATTTAGACGCTTTTCATGGGGCCATGGTGGGGGATTCTACTTTAGCTCTCCTGCGATAACAATATGTATACATACATAAATTAGTTCGCTCTAGAAAGGTTTGCTCTGCGTAGAATAGAAATGAAATTTGTGACAACAAATAAAAGATCCATGCCTTCGACCATTTAAAACTAGGTCGTCCTTAGGAACAGAACGGTCAAATCGTTCTTAAATATAAATTTAGCAATAAAAACCAAATCCTTACTTGTCGATTCACCTCATTTCCAATTAATGTCCTAGATTTTGACAGTTCGTAATGCAAGTTGGCGCAAGGAAAGTTTAAAATTTCCTCGGAGACTGTGCACATTAATTTTCATATTAAAACACTGGAAATGATGGCTTAGCTTAATTAATCAGGCCTTTTTAAATGTTAATTAATCTTTCGGCATACGCCTCATTGGGAGCTTTCGCTTTAACCCTTTGAACCTCTAAGACCCGAGATTGCGATAATTAGTTTGGTTAATAAAAATAGTAACAAGGATTAAGCGTTTAATTAATTACGTTTTTTTTTTTTATATATCGCGACTTCATGACTTGGGGTTTCGAAGGTATAACTTCCAGGAGGCTCGTATGCCAAGTTGCGAAATCGTGAGATCGCGATGATATGATCTAATTAAAATGGAAGATAAAACCGGATTAAGTGTTTAATTAATTACGTTTTCATTTATATCGCGACTTCGCGACTCGGGGCTTTGAAGGTATAGCTTCTGGGAGGCTCGTATGTCGAGTTGCGAATTCCTGACAGAGCTTAACCGCAGTTAAGCTTTTTACCATTAACATTAACTTGGGTTACTAAAACTAAAATCTCACGGTTTCAACTGTCGGGGTTATGACGGTAAGACCTTTGGAGCTAGAAAACGCCGAGACACAAAATCTCGATGATGCTTAACCATGGTTTAGAGTATCTTTACTCTCGGTACTGATCTGGGTAAACTTTTTTAAGACTATTTCACCGTTTCGCCCCTCGGGACTTGTAAACTATGTGATCTATAACCTCTGACATGCAACATCCCGAGGTCAAAAAGGAGAGACTCATTTAAACGATAAAAAAAATAAATCATTCCTTAAGAGTATGATAGCCATCACTGCTTTCGTGATGAGACTTCTGAGATTTTGGGGAAGGTAAAGGAAAATACCAAAACCATCTTTCGAGACAGGTTCCCCTACACATTCTATAGCACTCTCTCCGCATCCCCTCCTACTTGCTCATCTCATCGGCCGCTCCACCGATGTCGTGGGAATCCCTCCGACCATCGTGAACATACATCTGTGTAACAAAGCAATTGTTAATACTTGATACCATACAAAAATATTTGCATTTTTTATTTTTTATTGAAAAAAAACAAAAAAATGAAATCTATAAAAACATTTCCTACCAATATCACCATAGGAAGAACATAGGGGCAAAGGCATGTCTGGATCCCCTCTGTAGTCGATCTAGCCATAAGGGTAGTCTCCAATGGCTATCACCTGAAGACGCCACCAAAAAAAGAACTCATCATTGTAGGGTTGGCACCCTACCACCTCCTAGTATTCTCATCACGTCCGTCCACCATGAGATGTCTAGATCACACTGTCGATGTGGAAACATCTCTACTCTAGGGCTCAAACCTATAACCCTCTCAAGGAAAAAGCTATAAAGTATGGATGAAAATCTAAAATTTCTCATTTTCCCTTGTTTACAATCCGTCAATTGGCTTTTCATATTAGCTAGTAGTGAGGTACACCAGTCTATTAGCACTAAAAGTCACCCTCAAATTGTGGGAGGATAAGCCCAGTACCCATCAGAGTAATTGGTGGATGTTGGTTTTATGAGTGGAGGTCAATGGAAAAAAATCAATATATGAATGATGTTCAACACAAAATTGGACAAGAAATGCACATGGAAATGAGGGCCATAACTAACTTCAGTCAGTGAATTGAGTTTAAGTGTGAGCAGAGGGAAGACTTAGTAAGAAAGGTGGACAATACTTCTATGGGCATCAAGCCTTCAAGCAACTTGGAGAGGAAAAAATTAGACTCAAGATCACTCTTAAGCTCGAGTTTCAGACACTGAAATATGTCCAAACAACATAGTCACAACAACACAATGATCAAACCTACATCACCATGTCGCTACAAAAACTCGACTGGATCCTCCATGCCCGAGCCATTCAATGTAAGAGGGAAAAATACACAAGGAAGCTAACTAAAAATGGTCATGATACCACTGCAATCAAACCTACATTACAACAACATAATAACCCTCGACTAGATGCTCCATGCCTGAGTGTTTTAGCATAGATTTTACAAAGAGATGAAAAGAGGTTGAATTCTATTAATCTGAAAGTCTCAAATATTATACATAACCAAAGAATAGTTCTGGAATCAAAACATTACAAAATAGGGAGATCTGCTCAGCTAGTTGATGACCATAAAAAAATATAAAAACTATCTATTTATACTCAGAACAGTCCCCGACTATCAGGAGTGTGATCTGATCACTACAATCAAATATTTGCGTCAATGAATTCTTCTGTCAGACTGAATGTGCATCCCTCGGTCAGACGCGAGCTCAGATTAGCATGGGTTTGCAGGGAAATCTGCTCGCAGGGGTACCACGGGTTGATGATTCAGTCCCCACGATAGGGCCTTCCATGCCTTCCATTTATGGGGTGAGCCAAGTTTTCAACCACCAAACCTACCTTCCATTAACTGCTTTTCCTCGGATATTGAACGAGACTTAATGCCTAGGGGAGAAACCACTTGCTACTCGCGGATAGGATTCCATATAAACATGTAATTGCGGGGCCACTCATAGGTGGTTTGGGTTTAGACTGATTTTGGGCCCGCAATCCATCACATTATTCCATGTAGTATTTTCACCATACCATGGTTTCCATTGCGGGACTGCTCAAGAAAAATATCGCCCGAGAATGTTGCGTCCCCGCAATAGACTGTGGTTGTTGATCTGGTCTCGATCTGAGATATGGATGCACCGGCTAGATTTAGTGCCACCACCAAGCTTACTCACCCAACAAATTTAGGATCTGCCAAGAGTGTGCTTTGGGGTGGGGCGCTAATTTTGGCGCTGAAAAATAACACCTCCTGGAGGATGATCTGACGTGGAGTCCAGATGTCACCATGTTGATGTGTCACGGATGGAAAGGTAACATGTGTCACTTGAAAACAGGCTGGAGGCGTGTCTGATAATACTTGAAAAGAGTGCCACGTGTCAAAACCATAAGGGTGCCACCTGTCTATGCTGATAGCCAACATGCATTTGACTCTCCAGGGCTCGGGGGCTAGCTCCTTTTTACCTGTTGTACTTTTACCCGGAGCTATGGATCTGGTAAGAAGTGACTCTTTGAATTGGATGATCGAGATCCACTCCGGGTCTCCGGGATCTCGGAGTATCAAAACTCAAACATAGGCTTCCAAGTGATTTTACCTAGAGCCATGGTTATGATGATGCGTGGCTCCTGGATTTGGATGACCGAGATCCACTCTGGGTGTCCGGACACTTCGGAACTTTGGGTACTTCGGGCCTTCGGGACCTTGGGGAGGCACTACCGCTAAGATCAACGGATCCCTGCTGATTTTGAGATGAATGGTCCACGATTGCTTCGGGATTTTGGGCTTCGGATCTCCAGAACTTTTATACACTTCTCACTTTGAAACTCCCGAAGCTCATTTCTCCGAACACCTAGATTGGATGCCACTTGTCCCCCTCGAGATCAACGACTCATGCTCGCTCTGAGCCTCCAGTCTTTGGACCTTCTGCTCTGGCGCTATACTTCACGTGAATTTGAACTTTCGAATGACCGCGAGCCGCTGATTCGAACTCATCCCGAAATATCCCCCGCTGAAGATTAAAATTGCCCGCTTCTTTTAAGCCCAAAATGGGCTGCTTTGAATGGCGCCCTTTGTGTCCATGGTTGTGGCCTACACGATCAAGAATCTGGATGACTGGCTGTGGGATGGGAAAACAAGGAGACTAGTGACTGAAAAAGGAGATGAGTGTTTATCCTTAGAGAAAAACAGATAGGCTTAGGGATAATGCTTCCTTTGGGTAAGACATCAAGGGAAATCAGTGCGCTCAAACAAAAGGAGCAATCAAAAAACAAATTTAATAGTCGAAGGGGAAAATTCAAGGTTTGGCCTATGAAAAGGAGTGAGGCAGGGAAAGGATATAGACTTAGGTATTCTCAACAACGAACACATACGACTCCAAACAACATTATGTGATAACATTTGGCTCCACAGGGGATGGCATGCTCCCTGCGAGCTGCCAAGAACACGTAGCTCCAGTGCCTTAGCTATTGGGTTATGGAGTCTTTTATTAAAAAAAAAAGTGAAAAAAAAAGGGAGTGGTATTTACAATGGTGGGATGCCGGTCACGGCCTAAACAAAAATTTTCTTGAGAAAATTCCCATTGACAGGGCCACCCAAAACCTCAAAATCCTCCAAGTTCCGCAATTCATAAGTGTTGTTTGGAAAAACCTCAAAAATATTGAGTGGGACAATCCACAAGGCTTCAAATTTACCATGTTTTCCCTTATCTTTCTTGGGTGCATTCCATTTGAGCACCAGATCCCCCAGCTGGAAATTTTCCTTGCTTGCGCTCTTGTCAAAAGCTCGTTTTATTTTCTATTGATGGTCTTGTGCTCTATCAAGTAGCTTCTCCCTGGTCTGCTGCACTTCTACCAACTGCCATATCCTCCTAACCATGTCATAAGGTTCTCCTTGGTAGTCTTGGAGGAACTTCGCCACAGGAAAAGCAAGCCGAGTAGGAAAGATTACCTCAATGCCATACACTAGCTGGAAAGGATAAATGCCCAATGATCTTTTTGTGGCAACTCTGTCAGCCCACAATGCAAACTTCAACTTCAAATCCCAGGATTTCTTGTTGTCTTCTAACATTGTTTGATGATCTTTATGATGCTCTTGTTAGAAGACTCTGATAAACCATTTCCCTGAGGGTAGTAGGGAGTAGAATGGACTAGTTTGATCCTATACTGCTCACAAAAATTAATTAATGGCTTAGCTCTGAAAGAGGCAACATTGTCCGTGACAATATTGCTTGGACAACCAAATCTGGATATGATGTCTTCAAGGAAATTTATGATCACCTTGTGGGAGGGACTCCTTGTAGGGATGGCTTCTATCCATTTGGTAAAATAATTAGTGGCGGTCAAAATCCACCTGTGCTGGCCACTTGAGGCTAGGTGGATCTCTCCAATGAAGTCGAGACCCCACTGCTGAAAAGGTTTAGAAACTGCTACAGGTTTCGAAGGCAAATATTTGAGCTGATGCTTTCCATCAAACTTTTGACACTTGGTACAGGCTCTAATATTTGCACAAACATCAGTAAAAAGGCTGGGCCAGAAATACCCATCTCTAAGGATGTTATACACTATGGTCCTCCAAAAATGATGCCCCACACATGAGTTGTCATGAAAATCAGACATAGCTCTTTAGGCGTCTTATGGGTCTAGACACCTCAATAGGACTCCCAGAGGATCCTTCCAGTACAAAATATGATCGATGATACAATACTTGATTTCTTTGAGTTTCAAAGCTCTCACCTTGTTTTTACCCAAACCACCAGGGGGCATCAACTTCTGCAGAAAGTATATGATGTCTTTATACCAGGGGCATCCTGCTAAGTTGGGGCTAACATGAGAGTCTTCACCAACAATCTCAGCTTGCTGATTTTCTGAGTCTATATTCATGAAATTAACCCCCAATGACTTACAATTTGATTCAGCCAGTGACTTGGCCAAACCTAGGCCTTTCACCAACCTGGTGTGTTTGATTTCCGGGTCAAACTCCATAATCTTGGCGATCCACTTGCTTATTTTCCCATCTATATCAGATTGGATCAGTATCTCTTTTACTGAAGCCGATGGGACATATGCAATAATTTTTTAGTGTAGAATATAGATCTTGAAATCCTTGAGGGCTTTCACCAAAGCATAAGCCTGTTTTTCCATGATATCACATCTCATTTCTGCATCTCTCAATGCTCTACTGAAAAAGGATATAGGCTGTTCTAGCCCATCTAAATTTCTCTGTATCAAAACAACAACTAATGTATCTGCTGAAGCAAAGGAAAATATCAGAAATTCCTTGGAATAGTCTGGGCTGATGAGCACAGGTGCTTCAGTCAACGCCCTCTTGATTTGGTTGAAATAATTTATGGAATCAACAGTCCATTTCACTTCATTCCCCTTTTTGAGCATGGCTATAATGTATTTAACCTACTCAACAAAATTAGAAATGAATCTCCTCAAAAAATTGATTTTACCCAAGAAATACTGAACCTCTTTCATGGTTCTGGGAAAAGACAAGGATTGGATGGCCTCTACTCGGCTTGGATCAATTTTCACCCATTCACATGACACAATATGCCCTAACAATTTTCCCTCTTGCATGGCAAATAAAGATTTCTTAGGATTGAGCGAAAGGCCAAACCTTTGACACTTCAAGAAGACTTTCCTCAGATGATAACAATGCTCTTTATCAGACATGGAGAAAACTGCAATGCCATCCAGGTAAATGAATAAAAAAATTTCCTTTTCCCCGATGAAGGCGATGTCCATGGCTCAGTGGAAGGTTGCTTCTGCATTCATCAACCCAAAGGGAATTCTTGCATACATGAATGTGCCCCAAGGAGTTGTGAAAGTTGTCTTCTCTCTAACTTCAGGAAAGAAATATATCTGATTGCACTAGGAGAAACCATCAACCATAGACATCCCGAAGGAACCGGTCACTCTCTGCAAGATGTGCTCCATTTTCAGCAAGGGGTAGTTATCTTTCTTGGAGCTCCTATTCAAATTTCTGAAATCGACACACAACCTGATTTCCCCATTCTTCTTCCTCACGGGCACCAAATTAGCTACCCACTCTGAAAATCTCAAAGGGATGATGATCTGCGCATCCAAAAACTTCTTGACCTCATTTTCCATAATCGGTAGTGTTATCACTCTAGGAAACTCTTTTCGGTTGTATCTCAAAGATGCCTAGTAACTTAACTATTCTTGCAATGTTTCACTCAATGATGGGTAATGATTGGATCAAGATGAATATCTAAATCACTAGATTATATCCTCAAGACAGTCTAGGTATATTCAAACAGTACAAGGCCTTCAAGAGCTATTATCAGATAGGTTGTGTATCAAATGGATAAGAAACTAATCAATTAACCAGAACATACATAAAACAATATATATGATGGGTCAACAAACTAGAAGTGAATTCTTATGATCCTTGCTAAATAATCAAAGGTAAGATGACAATTACCATAGGACATTAAATAGAGACAAAGAAATAATTTCAACTCATAGGGATAGAACAAAGATGAAACGAAGGTCTGATAATAACAATGAAAGAAGCTTGCAGGCTGAATATATTAAAGAAAGTGTATTTATCACAAAAGCAGTATAGTTTAGAACTCAAAGTCGAACCCCTGTTTTGTCAAAAATTTGTGGCTTTATAGCCCTTACATTAGACATCCAGATCCTAGAATCCTGGATCAAATTTACTTAAAATAGAAAGTCAACAATTGACAAAAGAAAATAGGAAAGGATCCTAAAAAATAGGTCAACTCCTTATCTTTGATGATCTTCATATCCTCATAATCTTCGACAACTACAGGAAAAATTCCAAGGCTAATCGATAAAGTCGAAATGTCACCTTGACAGAAAGGTAGTTTTTTAAGCCAAAAATAGAAAAGAAGCTTCATCATCTCCACCTTGCTGGCACCTTCAAAACTGATACAGTGCACTAGAACAGGTTACCTTAATTATACTCTTCACTTAAAAACCGTTCTCATGCCATTTGGATTAACAAAACTGATATCTGTGCAAAAAGAATGCAATTCTGCCCTTTCCTGTGCTTTAGGTGGCTTGGGAGAAAAATTTAGAATGATTAAGCCACCAAAAGCTCTTCTTTCAGTGGATAAGGAGAGCTATGAAAGTATGTCTAAGCCACCGAAAGCCCTACTTTGAAACAATCTTCAAAATTGAAAAAATGAATTTTCTCTCAGCCTTTTACTACTCAAGGCATAAATCCTTCCTCATTGATTTGGTCTCTCCTTTTACTATTTCTTTCCTGTAGACTCCATTCATAGTCAAAGTGTTTTATGACTGAATGCATTCATACCCTGAAATGTGAGGTACTTCAAAGATGCAGGGTTCCTGTTAAAGTAGTTCTATCTGTTGTTGATAGTGTTGCCTTTACAAAATCGCAAAAGCTTGTGTGAGCTACTGATCAAGGACTGTATTCTCAACTTGCTGTGATAGAAATCCATCTGCCTGCTGATGCACTAGTTTCTGAGTGAATTGATACCTAATCTATAGCTCTGCACATAGTGTGTAGTTGAAGCTCAAGGAACAATAGTGAGCCATCATCGGATCGCACTACAATGATATGAAATTCAAAGGATTTTTCACTCTGCACTTCATGAACACTTTGATTATTCTCTTGCCCTATCCTTGCACCATGGGTATCCATCATCAAGAATGTCAATTTCATTGGTCTTTTGTACCACTACACGTGGCTCACGAATAGCTCTAGATACTGCAACAATGTCTACTATATTGTTTTCTTTCTTTCTGCGTTTGGAATCCAATACATTTTCATTGCCATCATCTCCCAGTGATTTGCTATCATTGGCACCTCTATATTCCATATCATCATCACTTGTTAGAGTTGATGAAATATCTCAAGTATCAATCTGCTGATAACGAGCTGCAAACCTTGCAACTGTCACTCATTTAAACATACTCAATGATCTAGCACTGACTTGCTTCAGTTTTGGCTTTGCGCGCCATATGAGTTAATAAAGACGGGATCTACAAATACTGGATATCAAAAACTGATTGTAGTTTGAGATATCTAGATATAAGGTTCTCATCATAATCATTGCCACCATCCCAGAAAGGAACATGACAATCATTAATAAGTTGATAATAGAAAACCAGTGGATCTGATCATCTGTCATGAGAAAATATGTATCCCATCGAGAAGCCCATTTGATAGGGCTTTCCTTGAACGCCAAATCATAAGTAAATATAATTTCTTTAACCTCGTCAACTTCATGTGGACTATTGGTTTGTGAAACGTAGTGCTTGGTGTTTGGGTTGCAGGTTCTCAAACGGGGATTATCCTCAGATCAAGGTTTCTCATACTCATGCTTGACGCTATATGGTGTGACTTCAAATCCAACAATCCGAGCAGAATCATCCTCTGAGTCCTTGTGAAAATTAACCTCAAAAGACAGATGGTTGTGTATGAAGTATCTCTCTTCTGTACTCCCTGCATAGCTATCTTTAAACCCAACGCAGAAGCCATGTTCATATGAAGTAACTAAAGTTCCATCTGCTCTTTGTCTGGCTACAGCCATAGGTAGATTATCCAAAATCATGTTAACATGATATTCATCATCTATTTTCTCCTGGAAGTTCTTTGCATCCAGCTTTATCCAGCATACATAATTACAGAGCTTCACCTCTCTCATGTGGAACACATAAGGAGAGTTCTCAATGCGATCTTTGTGAAGAACTTCTCCGAGATTTTCTGTTGACAATTGTTTTTTGTTTACAGTAATCTAGAGAATAAAGATCATGTTTATTGGCATGAAAAGAAAACTTTTAAACACCTGTAAACTTTTAGGCTCTATCGCTTTGACATCTACAACAATTGCGCAGTGAAGACCAGATTCTTTGATGAGTTGTAACAAGAGAAAAAGCCATCTCGCGAGCTTCTTTTTCATATGACTTAGGCTTAACGCTTTGGGCACTGCCTCCTCTTCAACACCTGCTAACACTTGTGATATAATCGATAAGGTGTGGTGAGAGGTAAGGAGCTTAGTTGTCAGTGCTGAGCTTTGTGGCTTGATTTGTGTGACTGGGAGTTTGGCATATGATTCGTGGCTAGCATGAAGATTTTTTTAAACCCCATATCTGACATGCATTGAATTTTAAAACCTTGGATCTTTTCATTCATCGGTGATTATATTTCATATCTGGTAATACAAGTGATGGAATCCGGTTTGACTCTTAAATGGTTTTGAAAAGTTGCGTGGCATGTGGACTCAGCTTGTGTGTTGGTTTGGTGCGTTTTCTATGGCTTGATGTGTTGAGTTGAGGATTGAATTGTAGCTTGACTTGTGAATTGGCTAAGATTTAATTAAAAAAAAACTCCAAGGATATCAAAATATAGACTTAGGCATAAAGGAAATTGATATATGGATAGCTCAAGTCTGTAAGATTTGGACTTGGTTAGACACTTTGTAATGCACACACCACTTTTATTTGAAATTTAATCAAAACTAGGAATATATAAAAAAAAAGAATAGACTAGGCCAAGAGGGCAATATTTTATTTGTAGGTCAAGAGAGCGAATCTAGAGAGTTTTGAGAAAATTTGATCAACAAGAGCTTTGATAAAGGATTTTGAGGTTATGGTATTTGCCAAAAATAAGTGAAAGAAATGAATACACTCTCAAAAATAGCATTGTATTTTTTGATTGCTAACATCTGGCTCTAACTGGGATGGAGACTTCCCTGTGAGGTTTCCAAGAAGCTAGTTGTTCCAGTCGCCTTTAGCATTGGGCATGGAGTCATCTAGCCTTTACCATTGGGCATGGAGTCATCTGGCCTTTACAATTGATCTCTTCAAACCTATGACTTGCCTGTAGACTGCTCAACTTATTCAAGAAAACTGAAAGTAATCTATCTTCTCATATGAAGAGCTTATTCAACTGCCTAGTCCTACTCTTAACCAGTAAAAACATTCTCATCATGTAACATCATACTTCCAATGAAACCATGATAACATCGAACTATTTACAAAATCTCTTTGCATGCAGATAAATTTCAAAGAACACTTCATGTTGTGCAGCATAATTTCAACTTGTAGAGCATACTTACAATCATCATTTTCTTTGATTCCAAAGATTTCACAAATGAATACTTTTGAAGAACATAACTCCATATAAACGGCTACTGGATCATAGAAAGGAGCTAACTCTACTTGCTTCTCAAGCCTTTCTTCTCCTTCTGATATATGGATCTTCTCATAAACAAGTTTCTGCAATTCTGAAAATAGCATTGAGTTGATTTGACTGCTAATCACTTCTTGTTTGATATCTTCTTCATAAATGATATCAGTCTTTTGTTCATGAGATGCTGCAAATAGAAGAGAAGATCTTAAATCTTCAGGTAGATTAAACTCATCATATTTAATGTCTTCTGCAAACATAGAATGGTTGATTTCAACATGATGTTGTTCCTTGATGGACAAGGAAAAAGGCTCATCAAAATCAGATTCGTAGTTGTCATATATTGGCTGGATGTTGCTTAAATCAACATCATTTGATGTAAGGATCTTCTCTACTCCATCTACATACTTATCAAAAATAGGTGAATAGAAAGATCTTGAATCTTGCAAAGAAAGACAGACAGTCTCCAGATCCTTCTCTCCAATCACAGGTGAAAACATATCGTAGGCAACCTCTTGAAAAAGTGTAGAAAAAACTTCTCTAACTATTTCTTCATGTAAATCAAAGGCATCAGGTATAACAGAGATAAGATCTGATGCATTTATAGCTATGAAATTCTTATTTGTATCATGAAGATCTTCCTTAACAACATAATTTTCATCTTGACAAACAGAAGAAAAGACTACTTCCTGCTAAACTTGCTTCTTGAATTCATCACAACAATATTCAAAGAGACTTTCAGCTGGAAATTCATCTTTACAAAACAAATGGAAAGCATAATGAAAACTTGCGAATGAGTGAATGCTTGAAGCTAGAAAAGATCTACACCAATCAAGGGCAATCCCCTCTATTGAATACCTGGAAAGCTTAATTTGAACATTCTCATGTACAATTCCAAGCCGATGAATAAAATCATGAAAATCCAGTAAGTGTTTAGCTGGCACTTCCCACTCTTCTCCTCAAAATCTTTGAATACTACGTTCCCATTCATCTCTACTAGGTACTAGACGAGGGTAACCAAAAATACTTGAGAAATTGCAAAATCCATACCTCTTGTCCATTTCATACCAATGAAGTCACCAACAAATTTCTGAACAATGGAGTCACCAGATAAATAATTATAAGCAAGAAAATGTCCCGGGTTTGTCTATGATCAAAGCTGGATCTATGTCGTCTCCCAAGGAAGATGAGCTTCAATCTCCTCTCCTCGGCAGCGACGCCAATTTGTTATCTTATCCGTCAGGATTTTTCGAAATGACTATGGTTGAGTTTTATTCGCATGCATTAATTAACCATTTGGAAACTTAAGCGAAAGAGCGAGAAAAGAAAACTCATTATACAGCCATTAACATAATTGCAAATCTGAAATGCAACGAAAAACAACAAACCATAATGCACAAGTATGATAACGGAGTTCGGCAACTTTGCCTACGTCTACGGGCCTTTTCTCTGTGAGGGAGGCTTCTTGATTTATTTGCAAAAGATTATTAGTACATCTTTACAATGCTGATTGGCTTCTAGACTGATTTGGTCTTGTTCGCCATGATCTCTAGAATCTTGCACAACTTACGGCACCTGAAACGGATATACCGAACTCTCAGAAATCGTCCGACAACATCTCTACCTCAACAGCTCCTCTGCCTCAAACTGGCTTAGATCTGGCTTTGCCTCAGCATCTTTGCTCTCCAAAACCGTCCAAAAGCTCTCCAAAGGCTTACAACTCTCACCAAATGGCCTCAACATGGCCTTGGTTAAATAGTTGGGAAAGTTGGTTTCAATCTCCAACTTCCTCCCAAGAATTAGGCTCTAAAAAAAACYCAATAACTCTCAATTACATTAAAAATGGAGTTAAATTACATTAATTAATCAAAAAGTGGTTCAAAAACCCACTTTAAACCATAAATTAGTTTTAAATTTGGCTCAGCCCCTTAACCTGGGCGCGCCCCCTCTCGGCGAGGTCACATGACTCCATACGGCCAAGCGCTAAGCCCAAAGGGCTAGCGCTGGCCCCAAACTCTAATAACACGCGGTCACATTGCGCTGCATAAGACCCTCGGGCTATGGCTATAAACCGTCCAAACGGTATATATTCCCGCGCTAACCGTTATAACTCCCATCCATTCACAAGGTTACGGTTACATTTATAAACCGCGCCAAACAAAGCAATGTTTATAACCATTTGGCTTAACACATAATAAAACCATTATAACCGTTTGGCTTAACACATAAAAACCGCGCGTAAAGTAATAACCCCGCGCCCCGGTCGTATGGTATAACACAAAACCGTGGGTCAAAACACTTTGAACC
>SNQJ01S0027328.1:108473-162898 GCA_010110895.2 Picea sitchensis | reverse complement strand
ATGACTATGGTTGAGTTTTATTCGCATGCATTAATTAACCATTGGGAAACTTAAACGAAAGAGAGAGAAAAGAAAACGCATTATACAACCATTCACATAATTGCAAATCTGAAATGCAACGAAAAGCAACAAACCATAATGCACAAGTTTGATAACGGAGTTCGACAAATTTGCCTACGTCTCCGGGCCTTTTCTCTGTGAGGGAGGCTTCTTGATTTCTTTTCAAAATCTTATTAGTACATCTTTACAATGCCGATTGGCTTTTAGACTGATTTGGTCTTGTTCGCCATGATCTCTATAATCTTGCACAACTTACGGCACCTGAAACGGATATACCGAACTCTCAGAAATCGTCCGACAGCATCTCTACCTTAACAGCTCCTCTGCCTCAAACTGGCTTAGACCTGGCTTTGCCTCAGCATCTTTGCTCTCCAAAACCGTCCAAAAGCTCTCCAAAGGCTTACAACTCTCACCAAATGGCCTCAACATGGCCTTGGTTAAATAGTTGGGAAAGTTGGTTTCAATCTCCAACTTCCTCCCAAGAATTATGCACAAGTTTGATAACGGAATTCACAAATTTTGCCTACGTCTTTGGGCCTTTCTCTGTGAGGGAGGCTTCTGATTTCTTTTCAAAATCTTATTAGTACATCTTTACAATGTCATCATTTCTTTAGACTGATTTGGTCTTGTTCGCCATGATCTCTATAATCTTGCACAACTTACTGCGACTAAAATCTGATATACCTAACTCCTGTAACCTGGATGATTCCTACTCTCAATGTACCTCCTCATTAAATCCTGCTTAGACTGGCTTTGCCTCTGTGATCTTTGGCTCTCCAAAACCACCCAAAGCTCCAAAGGCTTACAACTCTGCTCAAATGACTCACATGGCTTTGGTTAAATAGTTGGAAAAGTTGGTTTCAATCTCCAACTTCCTCCCCAAGAATTAGGGTCTCCTAAAAACCCAATAACTCTCAATTACATTAAAATGGAGTTAAATTACATTAATTAATCAAAAAGTGGTTCAAAAAACCCACTTTAAACTATATAAATTAGTTTCACCTGGCTCAAATTTCTGACTCCACATGCGTGCTCTCTGCATGAGGTCAAGCATGATTTCCCATACTACCAAGCGCTAAGCCTAAAGGGCTAGCTACTGCCCTAAACTTCTAATAATAACATGCACATTATGTACTGTGATAAGACCTCTAAGTGGCTATAAAACCATCCAAACTAGATATATATTCCTTGCCACTTAACTGCTATAACTCTGGCCCATTCACATATACATAAGCAGATGATAAATCACGCAACAATGTTTTATAACTGCTTGGCTTTGGGGTCATTGATAATAAAACCATTAACTTATTAATACAAAACTGCTGTAGGCATAACTCATGCCTTGGCCACATGGTATACAGCAAACCGTAATAAACACTTTGAACTCCTTTAACCACTCCTCCATACCCCCGTCCTCCAGCTCTTGAGGGTTATGGCGAGGCCATACCGGGCTTAGGTCTGACTCCTTTCCCCAATCCAGCACTCCAACTAAACTTAAATATACATCTACTTGCTATATAATAAGAACCTATCTCTGTGGTCTATTGGTCTGGGACTGACTGTTAAGCCAGAGATGAGGGAGGTCCGGGAGGGTCTCGAATCCCCCGCCCAAAATATTTTGATATAATGGCCAGAATGGTTGGGGTCTTCGGGTGCTAATGCGGCACCGATTGAAGGCTGGCACCTTTTACTTCATTCGGCCTCGGGTCAGCCCTAATGCACGAATGTAATTCACAAGACTGACACGCCCATCTTTTGCATTTGCCATGTCATCTTCCTTGCTCATCCTTCCATCACATATCCTCACAGATGATGTACCGACGCCATCCCATGCCAATGTCATTTCTTCCAAAGGGTGACACGCAGGTCACCTCGGATTGATCCAACTGCAGCACCGAAAATGCTGAAACCGCCTCTGAGCACGTGTCGAATATACCGAGATGCTACATGTCCTCGTGATGATTTGCTACATGTCGTACGTGTGGAGTATGCTACGTCGGACCAGATGGATCGTGATGGACTGCATAAATGAAGTTAAAATTTCACTGCTTGGTCTTCTTGGCTGGGATAATGCGACATATTCCCTATAACACTCATTATTATAAAAATTATACCACCTAATCAGAAGATTTAGTCAACATAATGGTGTTGGTTCCACGATTCCTGAGCACTTTGATTTCCTCTTTGAGATTTTTCATGCCCTCTCGATACCAATAACTGGATTTCTTGATCATTATCACTCTAGGGAATTCTCTTAGGTTGTATCTCAAAGATGTCCGGTAATTTAACTATTCTTTCAATGTTTCACTCAATGATGGATAATGATTGGATCAAGATGAATATTTAACTCACATGATGATTGTATCTTCAAGATAGTCTTGCTATATTCATGCAGTACAAGGTCTTCAAGAGATATTATCAGATAAATTGTGTATCAAATGGATAAAGAAACTAATAATAACTGTAATATACATAAAATAATATATGTATGATGGGTCAAAAAAACTAGTAGTGAATTCTTATGATCCTTGCTCAATAATCAAAGGTAAGATGACAGATAGCTACTTATAGATTAAATGAGACAAAGAAATACTAACCTATGTGCATGTAATGTGATGAAAAGAAGGTCCTGATAATAACAATGAAAGTAGTTTTATACTAAATATATTAAAGAAAGGTATTATATCACAATAGCGATAGTTTAGAATCCCAAAGCCAACCCCGTTCATCAAAAAGTTTCAGGTTTTTAGTTCTTTATATCATACATCTGCATCCAGAATCCTCGGATCAAAATTTACTTTAAAATAGAAAGTCAAATAACTCCATACGTAAGAAAATAGGAAAGGATCCTAAGAAATAGGTCAACTCCTTATCTTAGATGGTCTTCATATCCTCATAATCTTCGACAGCTACAACAAAACTTCCAAGGCTAATCGATAAAGTCGAAATATCACCATGACAGAAAGGCATTTTTTTAAGCCAATAATAGAAAAGAAGCTTCATCATCTCCACCTTGCTGGAACCTTCAAAATTGAGACAGAGCACTAGAACAGGTGCCCTTAATTATACTCTTCTACTTAAAACTGGCTCATGCAATTTGGATTAACAAAACTGAGATTTGTGCAAAAAGAATGCCATTCTGCCCTTTCCTACGGTTTCGGTGGTTTGGGAGTAAAATTTAGAATGATTTGCTGCATCAAATCTCTTCCTTCAGGCTAAGGATACCCAGGAAAGTCCTGGGTTTATCAAAGCCTCCATGAAATACCAAAATTTCAAAAATGCATTTTCCGCTGGTCACACACCCATCACTTGCGATAATAAAAATCCTTCACCTTTTCCTCAGGACAGACCCATGGAATCCCACGGCTTAGAACAAGCTAGCTCTTCCCTTTTTCCACTTCCATGTGATCGCTGATCCTGATCAAAGGTCAAACAACTAGGCTTCTTTCGTGATTCTTACCACGGTAGATAGATGAGTCAGAGTCTTTCTCACTCAGAAACCCCAAAATGCCAGAATCAAAATGCTTTGATCGGGACAATTATCCCTCATATGGCTCCATATGACTACTTATAAGACTGCTAGCCTTATTTCCTCTCGATCATCAATATGAGAGTCCGACTTTGTCAACGGACTCCTCGGTTCCCTGATTTCCTCAAATGGCCTTTGTCACATTAGCCTTACTGGCTATGCCCTGATCTAGGTAACCACTCCTCATAAGACCTCCATACTATCTCTTTCGAGATTTATGAAAACGAGAGCCCGACCTCTTGTCAATGGACTCTGACCCTGTAATCTACGTAAATCCCGGCGGACTCTTCTCAGACTCTCCCAAATCCCTGATTGTTGCCACGTGGGTCCTCCCTTTAGATGGACTCTGGCCCTCAGCTGCTCTACAATTTTGATCATACCCCAAAGTGACACATGCATCTCTATCAATTGGACTCTTGATTCCAAATACATGGACTCTCACCCCCACCACGTGGGTCCTCCATGGATGGACGGGTCTGCATTGTTTCTTTGGATTCTCACAAAAGGGCCAAATGCTCACTCTTCCTTTTGTTCCCCTTCTCATGTCCTAATCCCTAAATGGGTGGATTCACACGCGGTCTCCATATTAATCAATGGTCTGCATCTATTTCTGTGGGATTCCCACCATGGAGTGTCTCTGGATCTCATTCTAGGACTCAAATAATTGTAGAGGTTTGAAATCTCATACTAATCCCTCTTCCTAGATTTTCACCTCCTGCTCTCATTTCAGGGCTTAACTCCCCATGCATCTCCCCGGTGATCCAACTACCGCTTCTGGGTTTTTCTAACTAAGATCTCATTTGCCTATATATGTCCTGTGATTGCACTCTCCTGCTGCTCCCCTGACGGGAAAAGCCAACGTCCAGATAATTCCCATGGACCTTGGGGACTTACTTGGGCCCTGATTTTTCACACTACCTAAGAGATAAAGGAAAAGGGTTAAGGCATTTAATGCCTCAGCTTCTTCTTCCAAGGGCCACAATCTAAATGTGTGATCGAATGACTCACAGATCTTTCACAGATCTCATCCATCAGACTGATAATTTCTATCCCTGCATACCATCCTCAGATTCTCAAGGGGATCATTCTTCCCTGCATGTGGATTACTAATACTTGTGCCTCTAAATCGCTTTCTGAAGTTCCCAGTGAGATTTCCCACATGGGGTCCAGGGGAGATTCCATCTGTGGTAATAAATTCAGACAAGTAAAGGTATAGATTTCCCAAAAAATAGACTTGAAGTCCGAACTAATTCAATATGCATATATATATATATATATATAGATTGGTATAGATCATATATATATATATATATATATATATATATATATATATATATATATATATATATATATATATATATATATATATATATATATATATATATATACCAATTCCATTCATAAACATAAGCCACATGTGGTCCTCCAATAAAATCATGCAACCACCATTTCTATTCAAATACCACACACTTGGCCTTTATACTCCAAACCTGATTCATAAAACTACATATAGAAGACTATGAGCATAATGCTTATATAAATTCCCAGATGCAAGAGATGATCATAAAGCAAGATAATATTAATTTCAAGATGCAAGATGTGTTACCGTTTTACTTAAATAACACTATATGTGATGTAACCACTGAGAGGGGTGTTTTTTTCCACACAACCGTAGGCATAGCGACTCCAAACAGATTTACCTTATACTAGCCAATTCTCGAGTTGAGACTCCAAGGGATGTCATGATTGAGTCTCTATTCTCTAGTGACCGAAATGAAGGTTACTCTCCTTCTTCCGCTTTATCAATTTACCTATATTTCTAGAGTTCTTTCTTCGCCTCCTTTGATTGCACGCTCTTCCCCGGCTTCGGATTTAGGTTGTGTGGTAGCTCATTTGCCAAGTGGTCGGTTCTGAGGACTCTATGGATGGGCAATTCAGCCCCATCCCTCATTATTACTCATGAGGAGCCATTTTACTCACTAACTGGGTAGAGTCATTTAATTTTAGCCACCAGCTTCACTCTTGGTTCTCGCCAGTGAAGTCCAAATATTCTGGTGATTGGTTCTTGAAGTTAATGCCACCATTCCATTTGCCTTCCACCACCATCTCTTCTTCACCATCGTGGTCTCTTTTTTCAAAATATCCCCTCTCAATAGTCCTAATATATATATATATCTTATAATATTATTCAATATATCTCATCAATCTTTCAAGGGTCCATTCACATCACATATCTACATTTCCTTAGTTTTACAATACTTGGCTGTAGTATAGTTATTTTTTATAGATTGGGGGAAATATGGTGTTGCAATTCCCTCCCCATTAAAGGAAAATCATCCCCGATGTTCCCATTCCATTAACATGATATGTATGTACAGGGGTAAACAAAATCTGATATGCTTGTTTCATGGTATCCTCCAATTCCCATATAGCTTCATCTGGGCCAAATACTCTAATCGTGACTTTGACTCTTTGCAATGGCCTGGTTCCGGAGCTGGGTTTCTTTTGTCCAAAAGATGCATTGAGGGGTTCTGGCAGAAATCCTCCCTCCGGTTCCACCTAACTTGTATACCTGTCTCACTAGATGGTTAGCATCATGTAAATCTTTCTTCAATAATGAAACACGGAAATATAGGCTTTGATCAGGAGGGGCAAGTAGGCCTATAGCTATAAGTCCTACTCTATCTTAGAACCTCTGGGTCCATTAATACTCCAGGTGCCAACTGGGTACAAGCTCCCATTTTAGAGGAACTCTTACTGGGTCTAACTCGAGATATACATGGTCTCCCATTCTTGAACCTCTTGGAGTTCTCTTTGGTCAACATAACTTTTCTCTCATTTTGGCCTGAAAGTAACCTTCAGCCTTTGTTTTATCCTGAGTCACTTGTTGTTCCATTTCTTTCTTCAATATGCTCCATAGTCCGAAAAAGAAACTCATTTATGGGATTACTCTGAATCACATGAGGTTGTACCTAGCCTACCATGTAGGACTCAAAGGACTCATCAAGTATGTGATGCTACAGGTCGGCTATTAGAAGGACTCTTAATACAAGGTGTAGTCTTCCCACTCTTTGGTTGATGGATTGCATGCATTCTTATAGCATGTATCCAAGATTTGGTTCACTCTTTATGTTTTTCCATCAGCTGAGGGGTGATAGGCTAAGCAAACAAATAATCTATTCTAAGCCAATCCACTGCTGATTCTTAAAAATTAGGAGGCTAAATCTGTGTCCTCCTATTTACTCCATCTCTTCTAAGATACAATGCAATCAATATCTCTTTGTATGAATACTTGAAGGACATCAATTTCTGTATGGATTTGATAGGGATGAAATGGGCAAACTTACTCAATTTCTCCAATTCACTACCATATAATGGCAATTGTTCCGCTAACATGTTGGTAATCCAAGTGATGAAATCCATATGAGATGGTTTCCACTCCATCTCGGGATTGTAGAGGTTATAATAATCCCAATGGGTACCTGTTCTGCTTTTAACCCTGCTGGCACTCTATGCATCTACAAGCATCCTCGCCATGTCTTTCTGGTCTCCCAAGCCATTAGGAATTGTATCCTAGTGGCTTGATAATCTCGCCACACACAGACCCGGATGACTAGAATAGGGTCTTTTTATGTAGTCTTATCCAAGATGAACCTCTGCTTCTTCAGAACTGGAATATAAAACTGGCTCAGAAGAGAAAAGACTCCTTCTACTAACATCCGGGTAGCCTTCTGCATTTCACCCATACAGTTCTTCGCTTATAGGTACATGTATCAGTCCTGACGTAAGGGATCCTGGGTTTCTCATGCATCCCCGATTCTTCTTCGACATCTCGTCTCCACAGTGCTCACCACAACCAGTGAATTTTTTTCATGCTTCTACTAAGGGTAACCACCAATCCCATTTCTTTTCCCACATGTTTCATTCTAAAAAATCAAACTCATAAGGAGGGCCATCCATCCCATTTTGCCTAATACTGAGCTTCTAGTTGATTTCAAATAGGTATCATAATCCATGTTGATCCTCATTATAAGCAAACTTTCTTCCTAGGAGGTGTTCGCCCACATTTCAGGCACAATGCACTATGACAACCAACTCTAGATCATGTGGGTCATATAGCTACTCTATGCTCTGCCTAATTTTTGGGATCTTGTAGACTGGGCACTTCCTTCCTGTGATAAGACTCCTCCAGCCCTTCCCCATGTGCATCCTCAGGTACATGAGGGAAGCCAGCCCTTGGATCAATTTATCTCAAATACCAAGGGGTGCATGTAAGCAGGTAGATGTTTCCTGTGGTTTGGAAATCTTTCTTCTACTTCAGGTTCATGAATTTTGGTCCCCTTTTCTGAAGGGTAGTGATTAGAAAAAAAAAAATCAATCTTGAGAATCCTTTATAAATATCCTATAAAACTGCCTAATCCCATAAAGGACCTCGAGCATCCAAAATATCCTTTAGGTAGGCTATCTGCATGGATAGACCTCGATTCAAGTGTGGTCTACTGCTACTCCTTCTTCAGGTAGGACATGGCCTAAGTAATGTGTTTTCTTCTGTAAGAATTCACATTTTTTGAATTTGTCATAGAGTTGATGTCTCTTAGCACTTGTAGCATACGCTTCCAAGATGCTTCATGCTCTTTCTCTATTCCTTGGAGTGAAATTAATATAATAATAATAAAACTAAAAAAATTTGTCTAGGAATTCTATCATACATTGTCTTTATCGGTTACGAAAGTGGCGTTGGTTAACCTAAATGGCACTACCACGAACTCAAAGTGACCATAATTTTATGTCTAGAAGGCGATTTATGGATATCTTCTTAAATTCTTGATTCTTGGACTCTTGATGGTATCCCTAACTCAAGTCAATCTTTGAGAGGGATAGACGACTTCTAATTATCGTAACAGGTCATCGATCTTGGGTAAAGTGTACTTGTTCTTTATGGTTACTCATTGAGTTGTCTATAATCTATACATGTAGCCTAAGGGTACTGCCCTTTCCTTTTTTCTTACAAATAGACTGTGCTCCCTATGGAGATACATCACGAATATTATAACCTTTTATCCATTATTTCTTTTGAATCAGAATTCTCAGCCTAATTAACTCTGTAAATATATAGAAACTGAGACCTAAGAGACCCCATGTAAGTTCTATTAAGAAGTCTATGTCCCTTCTCAAAGGTAAACCTGCATTCTCTCCGAAAACACATCTCTATATTCTCCCAGGATAGGTGATCATGTATTTGGTTTGTCATCTTCGATTGTTTTCAAAAACTGTATTGCATATAGGGTACATCCCTTTCATATTTTCATTTC
Source organism: Picea sitchensis (assembly GCA_010110895.2). Classification (NCBI taxonomy): domain Eukaryota; kingdom Viridiplantae; phylum Streptophyta; class Pinopsida; order Pinales; family Pinaceae; genus Picea; species Picea sitchensis. The sequence continues at coordinate 153,997 of SNQJ01S0027328.1, read as the reverse complement.
TCCTCTCATTTGTTTAGCTGATATTTGTCCTTCAATTTCAGATAAGTTTTGGATCCTTGAAGGGTTATCCTCTCCTTTCCTTACTTACACACATTCTGTCTTATATACCCAATCTTAGATTTTATGGTGTAGCTGTAGCCAATCCATACCAATCACTAGATCATACGATCCTGTGGGCTATGTTAAGGGGTTGCTTGGGTGGGGGATTTACCTAACATCAATTACCGGTATAACTCCTCTACTCTACCTCTTCTTCCTGGGGTGCTATTAACTGCATCAACCATGGTTTGGTATGTTTTTGTGGATATATATTTTACACTTATCAGTCAACAACTTTAGGGGCTTATATAACCAATCAAACAGACACTAGATGGTTGGAAATCATAATTTTCTATTTCACCACTCAAGCTTGGTGCATATTTGGTTATTATTCATATGTGAATTTGTGGCTCTGCTCCTCGCCAAGACTACTTTTAGTGGTATTTTCCTGGATGTTATAAATCCTCCTAATTTGCCCTGTTGTTGTGCATAGCCTACAGATGTTCTTCCTGTGAACTCCTGCATTTCTGTGCTGGGTTCTCTTCTCTTTTAAGTACATTTTCAATCTCACTGAGTATGGGTCCAGTTTTATTTCCACCAAGGAGGGTGTGTGCACTCCTCACTGCGTGGCTACCTGTACTGGGGTTCATTTTTGGGTTCTTCTTATAGTTCTTTAAATCATGGGATTTAATTCCCCTTTTCTCGAAATCTTTGAACCATTCTTCTGCTTCCATCCTTTGTAAGGTTCCTCGTCAAGGCCCAAACTGCTTTGTCCATGAAAATATGTTGCCTTTCATTGAAGTCTTAGAGTCTCTTTGGTCTATCAAATCTTATAATTATGTCTGGTAGTCCTTAGGTAGTCCAATCACGAAGTGTCGTACTCCTTTTCCTTTTCCTCTCCTTTTATAGGTATTATAAATTCTTGCTAACAATTCGAGGAATTTGTTGATATATTCTTCTATAGTGAGTTGTCCCAAATTGAGTTCATAAAACTCTTTTAGTCTCTTTTCATTTAAATATTTTCTCCACATGTGATACTTCTTCCTAAGTATTTCTCAAACTGTTTCCAAGATGTGTCCTCTTCACAAACCCCTTTTACATTCTTAAGGTCTTCCTACCAAACGGAAGCCTTTCCGCTCTGTTGAAGGCCACCGCCTCTCTATATTTTCTAAAAAGTCACACTCAAATAATTTTTTAGTCCAAGCAAATGACTGGGCTTCCTCTCCCTTCTTTTATTTCACCGTCAAAGGAGGATGGTTTGGCCTTCCCGAATTCTTCAAATTTATGACCATTGGGCTACGCTTGCTCTTCCTTTCGCTTCTTTCTGTGAATAGGAACTAGTTCACTACAAGGAACCCTTTGAATCTGTAGCTTCCCTTTAGGAACTAACCACTTGTCCTTACCTCCTGTGGATCTTTTTGTGTCTCCCAAAGGTGACCAACATATGATCTTTGTTTCAGCTCTGTTCATGCTCATTTGTCTTTGTAGATCTGATAAACTCACAAGAAACTCAGCATTTAATTTCGGCCTGGGTTTTCTTGCTCTTCTCATCATCCTTTCACTTCGGCCCATAACTTCAGGACCACCTGAGGCTCCTCACAGCCTCTATTGTGACCTCGAGGGGTCCCTACTGTCCTCCTTTCGTTAGACTCTTCGTCTGTATTGTGGGGGCCTTCTCCCACTTCATGGTGAGTCACCATACTATGCGCTGATAATTTCCCTTCTGGTTGACTTTCCCTCGCGGCAAAAGGGAAAACGCTATTGCTAGCTTCTCATCATTCACATTTATATTTATTTATAACTAGTAAAAAATTTCATATTTCTGCCATGTACACCATAGGGTTTTTCATTCTTAACTTTGTCTTTTGATTAGGAATGTTAAGACATGGGGTTACTCTTTTTTAAGAGTACTTCAAATAGATTTTTTGTGCAACTCGTCTATGAGCCCAAGCAGCTAAGTGTTGTAACCTGGTTGCTCCTGATACTAATTTGTTTCACACCTACTACGATAATAAAATTCTTCGCTTTTCTCAAGGGATGTAATCCCAGACCCTACGGCATTTAGTATCGCTAGATCTTCCTTTTTTCCCACTGCGGATCGCTGACGCGACTATAATAAAATAACTAGGCGCCTCTTTTCATATCTTTGTGATCTAAATGTAGTCAAGTCTTCACCGTAGAACCCTAAATGTCAGACGCAAAAATACTTCGATCAATAATTAGCTCCCTGGGCTATGCCTTGGCCCAGATGACCACTTCTCATAAGACTACAATCTTATTCCCTTTGGAACAATTTCCAGACGAGAGTCCACTGTCAATCTGGACTTCAATTCTCGATTTCCACTTCCCGGAAATGGCTTCGTCACATTAGCTCCTCCGGCTATGCCCCCGATCTGTGACTATATTCCTCATAAGACCTCCGTCTCATTTTTGGGATTTTATGAATACGTAGAGCCCGACTTTGTCAATCTGGACTCAATTCCCCATTTTGGCGTAAATCCCAGTTGGACTCTTCGTGGACTCTCCTCCTCCGAAACTCGGATTGCCGCCACTTGTCCTCCTCCCTCTCGGGAGTGGGACGGGTCCTACTGCTCTAATGATTTCCCTGGGGTGGACTTTATGTAATTCCCAAAGGACATGTAGACATCTCCACAATCTAAATCCCTTTGTATCCAAAATACCATGGACTTCGGGACTTCTAAGTGTATCCTCCATGGATGGATGGTCCAAATTGTTTCTGGAGATCTTTGCCAAGGTTTTAATGCTCACCTCTTCCTTTGTTCCCTCAAGGTCCTAATCCCCTAAATAAGGATTCGCTGACAAGCAGGTCCTCCCTTTAATCTGGGATGGTCTGTGATCTATTTTGGGACTCTACCATAGAGTGTCCTGGATTCTCGTCTCTGTAGACTCAAACCTGGTCTCCAAATCCCTCGGATACTAACCTCCTCCTCTCGGACTTTCAGCCTGCTCATTGTGGGTTTAACCTCATGCACTCCTCTTACAGATCCAAATATCAGCTGAAGTTTTATAACAGATCCACTTGCCTATCCTGGTCTCCATGTTGTGCACCTCCCACGCCCTTGGATGTGGAAAACTAACGGTCCAGATATTCTCATGGAAAATGGGGGTCTACGACTCATATTTCCCCTCTATTCATGAAAATAGAGGGAAAAAGGTTTAATGGCACTTAACACCCTCGTTTATTCCTCCAATCTAATGGTCATGGAAGAACTCCCAGAGACCTGGACAGGGATCTCATCCACAATCATACTATCCTACTTGCCATCTCAGATTTCAAGGATTCATTCCTTCCCTCAGAGCAAGGATTAGTAAGACTCTTATGCCTTCAAATTTTCTTCTGTGTCTCCTCGTGAGCTCTCCAAGAAGGGTGTCTCTATGGGGAGATCTATCTAGGGTACTAATTGAGATGCATAAAGGCATAGATTTCCTAAAAACAGACTCTGAAGTCCTAACTAATTCAATATATATATATAGGTTATATATATATATATATATATATATATATATATATATATATATACCAATCTATATCTATAAACATAAGCCATACATGTGGCCCTTCCAATAAAAGCATGCAACCAATTACATTTCCTAATCAAACACCACACTGCATCTACCTTATACCTAAATCCATCTATAAACTACATGGCTGTGCATTCATGAGCATAAGCATGTCAATATATAAATTCTAAGATGCAGATGATCATAAATATGATATAAGCATTCCAAGATGCAGATGTGGTAAACACTTATCAGAATAATACCATGTGATTTCACAAATTGAGAGGGGTGCCTGCTTCCACCCAACCTGTGAGGGCTCAATGATTCTAACAGATTACCTACTATCCACTCTCGAAATGAGACTATTTTATGTCATGAGATTCAAGTCTCTGCTTTTTCTGTTGCTGGATCAGGAACGGGTTACTCTCCTTCTTTCCACTTCATCACCACTGATTTTCCAGAGTTCTTTCTCTCTCACTGTCAGCCTCTTGATCGCATACACTCTTCCTACTCCTTTTCTCTCTTCAGTTGAGGTTATGCAGTGGCATGATCTTCCCTGTAATGTGTCCTGACCCCATTATGGATGGGTGGTTCACCCCATCCCCACATTAACTCTTAAGGAGGGAGCCATTTACTCACCAACCTGCAGCCATTTATCTCGGCTAGCCACAATGCTTGGTTCCTTTTAATGTGTTAGTTCACATTTTATTGGTTCTCGGTGGAAGCACACCATTCCGTGCCTCCCACCACCACTTCATCATCCATCGTGGGTCTCTTTTTCCAGCACACCCCTGAATTCCTGCAATATAAAGATATATTCATAATATTATTTATATTCATCAACCTTTTCTACAAGGTCCATTCACATCACACATTCACATTTTTGAGTTTGCCACAATACTTGGCCAGTATAGTTATTTTTACAGACTGGGGGAAACAGGGTGTTACACTCAGCCTTTTCCTACTCAAGGCATAAATCCTTCCTCGTTGATTTGGTCTCTCATTTTACTATTTCTTTCCTGTAGAATCCATTCACAGTCAAAGTGTTTTTTGAATGAATGCATTCATACCCTAAAATGTGAGGTACTTCAAAAATGCAGGGTTCTTGTTAAAGTAGTTCTATCTGTTGTTGATATTGTTGCCATTACAAAATCACAAAAGCTTGTGTGAGCTGCTGATCAAGGACTGTATTCTCAACTTGCTGTGATAGAAATCCATCTACCTGTTGATGCACTAGTTGCTGAGTGAATTGATACCTGATCTATATCTCTGTACACAGTGTGTAGTTGAAGCTCAAGGAACAATAGTGAGCCATCATCGGATAACACTGCAATGATATGAAATTCAAAGGATTTTGCACTCTACACTTCATGAACACGTGGATTATTCTCTTGCCTTATCCTTGCGCCATCGGTATCCATCATCAAGTATGTCAATTTCACTGGTTGTTTGTACCACTACATGTGGTTCACGAATAGCTCTAGATACTGCAACAATGTCTACTGTATTGTTTTCTTTCTTTCTACGTTTGGAATTAGATACATTTTCATTGCCATCATATCCCAATGATTTGCTGTCATTGGCACCTCTATCTTCCATATCATCATCACTTGTTAGAGTTGATGAAAGCTTTGGAGTATCAATCTACTGATAACAAGCTGCAAACCTTGCAACTGTCACTGATTTAAACATACTCAACGATCTGGCACCGACTTGCTTCAGTTTTGGCTTTGCGCGCCATATGAGTTAATAAAGAGGGGATCTACAAATACTGGATATCAAAAACTGATTGTAGTTTGAGATATGCCGATATAAGGTTCTCATCATAATCATTGCCACCATCCCGGAAAGGAACAAGATAATCATTAATGAGTTGATAATAGAAAACCAGTGGATCTGATCATCTGTCATGAGAAGATATGTATCCCATCGAGAAGCCCATTTGATAGGTTTTTCCTTGAACGCCACATCATAAGTAAATATAATTTCTTTACCCTCGTCAACTTCCTGCGGACTATTGGTTTGTGAAACGTAGTGCTTGGTGTTTGGGTTGCAGGTTGTCAAACGGGGATTATCCTCAGATCAAGGTTGCTCATACGCATGCTTGACGCTATATGGTGTGACTTCAAATCCAACAATCCGAGCAGAATCAACCGCTGAGTCCTTGTGAAAATTAACCTCAAAAGACAGATGGTTGTGTATGAAGTATCTCTCTTCTGTACTCCCTGCATAGCTAGCTTTAAACCCAATGCGGAAGCCATGTTCATATGAAGTAACTAAAGTTCCATCTGCTCTTTGTCTGGCTATAACCACAGGTAGATTATCCAGAATCATGTTAACACGATATTCATCATCTATTTTTTCCTTGAAGTTCTTTGCAGACTTTGCATCCAGCTTTATCTGGCATACATAATTACAGAGCTTCACCTCTCTCATGTGGAACACATAAGGAGAGTTCTCAATGATCTCCGCGAAGAACTTCTCCGAGATTTTCAGCACTGTTGACAATTGTTTTTTTTTTACAGTAATCCAGAGAATAAAGATCATGTCTATTGGCATGAAAAGAAAACTTTTAAACACCTGTAAACTCTTAGGCGCTATTGCTTTGACATCTACAAGAATTGCGTAGTGAAGACCAGATTCTTTGATGACTTGTAACAAGAGAAAAATCCATCTCGCGAGCTTCTTTTTCATATGACTTAGGGTTAACGCTTTGGGCGCTGCCTCCTCTTCAACACCTGCTAACACTTGTGATATAATCGATAAGGTGCGGTGAGAGGTAAGGAGCTCAGTTGTCAGTGCTGAGCTTTGTGGCTTGATTTGTGTGACTGGGAGTTTGGCATATGATTCGTGGCTAGCATCATGATTTTTTTAAACCCCATATCTGACATGCATTGAATTTTAAAACCTTTGAGCTTTTCATTCACCGATGATTATATTGCATATCTGATAATACAAGTGATGGAATCCGGTTTGACTCTTAAATGGTTTTGAAAATTTGCGTGGCATGTGGACTCAGCTTGTGTGTTGTTTTGGTGCTTTTTCTATGGCTTTATGTGTCGAGCTAAGCATTGAATTGTATCTTGACTCGTGAATTGGGTAAGATTTAATTAAAAGCAAACTCGAAGGATATCAAAATATAGACTTAGGCATAAAGGAAATTGATATATGCATAGCTCAGGTCTGTAAGATTTGGACTTGGTTAGACACTTTGTAATGCACACACCACTTTTATTTGAAATTTAATGAAAATTAGGAATATATCAAAAAAAAAGAAAAAAGAATAGATTAGGTCAAGAGGGAAATATTTTATTTGCAGGTTAAGAGAGCGAATCTAGAGAGTTTTGGGCAAAATTGATCAACAAAAGCTTTGATAAAGGATTTGGAGGTTATGGTATTTGCCAAAAATAAGTGAAAGAAATGAATACACTATAAAAAATAACATTGTATTTTTTAATCGCTAACAGGTAGCAGCATGGGATTTATCTGTCTGAGCTTCTGCTTGAAATGTTTGGCATCCTCTTTCAAAGGGATTTTGTGTTCAATGATGCTGGTGTCATATGTTCTCAAATACTTGTATGTCCAAGAAAAAACATCAACGAACTCCTTCAAGAGTCTGACATACTCAACCCTTTGTTCTTTTGACAAGCTGCTAGACAATTTGACCCATTTGGGATCCTCCTCAGTTCCTAGATTGCATTCACTTGCACCAGCCGCTTCAGTTGATCCTTCAACCTTTACAACAACATCATTTCTATAAAAAAATCTCTCCAAAGGGACAAACCCCTTTTGAATATGGTTTCTAGGAAACTGAACAATATGATGGTTAGCAATCTTATTCATAAAAACATCAGCATGAAGGATTTCTTCATACTCTTGATCCTGATTAATATGCATATCAAAAAATTCATCCACAGTCTCAAGGAACTTTTTAATCTTAATATCATCCTCGAAGACCTTCCAATGTTTGACATTGTCAGGGATAGAGGGTATGTATTTTATCTCCACCTCATACTTGAATTTTCGGGGGGACCTTGAAATTACTTGCTGAGACCGCCAAGGAATCTGCCATAGAGTTCTCCTCCCTTGGAACAAATGAAATATTAAAAGCCAAGAAGAAATTGTCAATCATATCCCATACTTCATTTCTATAGGCCCTTAACCTCGGGTGCTTATCCTAATACAGATTTCTAACTTGATGAACAATCGACTCAATGTCTCCAAACACTTCCAACTCCTCAATTTTCATGTCTTTAGCAGTTCTCAAACCCAAGACAAGAGCCTCATATTCTGCCATGTTGTTTATTGTTTCAAATTTCGACTTGCAAGACATAGATATGGTCTCTTGGGTGGGGGAAATAAAAACTACTCCAGCACCATAAATTTCCTTAGAAGAGGCTCCATCAAATAACATTTTCCACATAGAGGTCTTGGGGGGAGGCTCTTTGCAAAAGGTAATAGGTTTCTTTCTAATTTCAATAGGAGGCTGAGAAACATCAGAGAGCTGCAAAATACTAGTTCTTAAATCAATATCGATTGAGAAAATGGGGTGGTTTATGGGATTGGCTTCATCACTGATAATGTAGGAAAGTTGTGCTTCTCTATAAAGCCTTATATGTTCCCCTCCGAACACAAGAATGGTGGCATATGACAGATCCATAAGCAAAGTTCCCCCTAGTATTTTGATCCATGATCTGGACAAGAGCATCCCAAACTTAGGGGGGACATCAGCTACCACTATGTCCATGATCACATTCTTTATTGGTAGTTGGAACAAGGAGAAAACCAGGTTTTTAATCACCCCGAGGCATTTCACCTTCCTGGAATCGAATGAGTACAGGTTGTGGTAGGTTTTTGTAACCTCCAACCTGAGTTCATCCATGACAATTTTAGGCATGAGATTGTGAGACACCCCTGAATCCATCAAACAGTTGTGCAATACTTTGTCATGAATATTCAATGATGTATAAAAAGGACGTGAAATCATCTCTATCCTCTACCAAAGGTCCTAGTATGACAAATGGATTTTCATCTTGGAGGTTGACTGAGTTTGTGGAATGAGATGAAGGTTCGGGCTGCAATATTTTGGAGAGGCACCTTTTGAATCCCTCGTGCTCGACCAACTCTGAAAGAGGTACATGGATCCTAATATTTTGAATCTCATGCTCAAATCTAAAAGAGGAGGGAGACTTTAGAATCTCCTTTACTTCTGGGATTGGGATTTTGACCACTGGTGGGTTTTCCTCATTTCCTTTAACGCCATCTGCCACATTTTTAGCCAGTTTTTCGATTCTAACAGGATGATCAAGAATGTTAGGCTATCCTTATTTATTCTTGGACCTAAGGTTATATCTGTTTGGATTGCTGCTGGTCCTTTCTCCTTTACTCAACTCGTTTAGTTGACTATCCATGAGAGACTCCTCATATGCAGCTTGCGTTAAATGAGGAAATGAGGAGGTGTCTCCAAGACAATGGATTTCAGGATCAAGATATTCTTCCTCTCCTTCTTCATCAGTAACAAGCTTATTTTGGAGAGGAGCTTGAATTCTCTGATCATCTCTGTCCCTGTTTCTTTGATTTCTTTGGATGATCTAAGGAGCATTGTTTGGTATTTTGAAACTACCCCTATTATCAACATTTTGGGTATTCCTGTAGCTCTGTGTTCCCTCCAATTCGCACCTTTCCATTTGAGTAGAAAGTGATTTTAGTAGCTTGGTCATTTCATCCATTTGAGGGGGGGAAGCAGAGGAACTAGAAGGCGAGGCTTCCGACCTACCCTTTCTTCTGTCTCTATCAGCCTTACTCCTAATCTCGTCAACTGCCAATATATTGGATTCTACTTCAGGGGTTGAATCTTTCATATGAGCCAAGGAGGTATCTCTTCTTTCTCTCAACATGAGGCAAAAATCAGGGTCAAAAGCACTTGCATAATTCATCTCGGTAGAGGTTTCTGTAGGCTTAATTTCAGTGGGAATATTTTTATACATCTTATTAAATCTCTTCGAGAAGTCTGAAACAACTTCCCCCTCTTCTCTCTTAAGTGCCCCAAATTCTGTAGCATAATAAAGGATATCTTTTTTATTCCCCCAATGTCTCAAGAATGAATTGTCCAGAGCAACAATCCCGTCAACATATCTAGGAGGCAAGTCCTTAAACCAATCCTTAGCATCACCATCAAGGCTCTGTACAAAAAATCTCATTCACACATCTTCATTTTCGATGGCTTGAATCTCTGCAAATCTATAAAAGGATGCAAGGTGCTCTTCTGCAGTCACGTCTCCCTCCCCTATGAACTGGGGCATGTACTTAAGGTAGTCCATGGCTGGGAGAGCATTCATAGGCTGAGGTAAAACCACAGTGGCGTATCTAGCAGCCAATATCTCAACCATCCTGTTCCTAGGAGGATTATCACTTTCCATTTGGACGTGAACTGGAGGAGAACCAGGAGGAGATGGAGCTAGGAAAAGCGAGACTGGGGCTCTGCTTCTGGGAGAAAAAGGAAAAGGCTGAGCGTTAGGAGATAAAGATGAGGGGCTAGAGGTAACAGAGGTTATCCCTTCTGTAACTGCAACAACTCTAATGGGAGGAGGAGTAGTAAAGTTTGGAGTAGGAAAGTCTTCTAAGGTCAAAGCTCTCTCCTTCCACTTCACAACTTCGAGGGAGAAAGGGGCGTCAAAGATATCTCCTTACAAACCAATAATAGGAGGGGAGAAATTGGCAGGAAAACTCCCAAAACTTAATTTTCTTGAAACTCTAGTAGTTTGTATAATAGGAGAACCATAAACAGTTACTGGAGTTTGTAAAGAGGGATTATGAAAATTATCATAAAGACTTGGTACAACAGTGGAGGTACCTTTTTGAGCGGTCTTTCCCTTTCTGATAATTTCCTCTGGGTCAGCTTCAAGCGTTGCTAGAGGCAACAATGAAGTGGGCATCGTGTGTCTGCCTTTAGGATCCAGAACTGAAACAATGGAGTTGCCAAGTGCAAGTTGCAATATTCAATGGTTCTGATATCTAATGCACCTTCAGAATCAAAATCTCTTTGTCATTCTATCCCAGGGAAATGTCTTCAACTCGTTCCCCGACAACGATGCCATGAATGTTAGCATTGAAAGTCACCCTCAGATTGTGGGAGGATAAGCCCAATACCCATCAGATTTTTTGGTGGATGTTGGTTTTATATGAGTGGAGGTCAATGGACAAAACTCAATATATGAATGATGTTCAACACAGAACTGGACGAGAAATGCACAGGGAAGTGAGGGCCACAATTAACTATAGTCAGTGAATTGATTTTAAGCATGAGCAGAGGGAAGACTTAGTAAGAAAGGTGGAAAATACTTCTATGGGCATCAGGCCTTCAAGCAGCTTGGAGAGGAAAAACTTAGACTGAAGATCACTCTTAAGATCGAGTTTTAGACATTGAAATATGTCCAAACAACACAGTCACAACATCAAAATGATCAAACCTACATCACCATGCAGCTACAACAACTCGACTGGATCCTCCATGCCCGAGCCATTCAGTGTAAGAGGGAAAAATATCACAAGGAAGATGACTAAAGCTGGTCACAATACCGCTGCAATCAAACCTACATTACAATAACATAACAACCCTTGACTAGATCTTCCATGCCCGAGTGTTTTAACATATATTTTAAAAAGAGATGAAAAGAGGATGACTTCTATTAATATGAAAGTCTCAAATCTTATACATAACCAGAGAACAGTTTTGGAATCAAAACATTACAAAATAGGGAGCTCTACTCAACCAGTTGACAACCATAACAAAATATAAAAACTATCTATTTATACTAAGAACAGTCCTCGACTATCAGGAGTGTGATCTGATCACTACAATCAAAGCTTTGCGTCGACGACTTCTTCTGTCAGACTAAACGTACGCCCCTCTTTCAGACGTGAGCTCATATCAATATGGGTTTGCACGGAAATCTACTCCCAGGGGTACCACATGTTGATGGTTCCAGTCCCCACGGTCGGGCCTTCCATGCCTTCAATTTATGGGGTGAGTCGAGGTTTCAACCACCAAACCTACCTTCCATTAACTTCTTTTCCTTGGAGATTGAATGAGACTTAATGCTCAGGGGCACGACCACTTTCTTCTCTCGAATAGGATGCCATATAAACATGTAATTGCAGGGCCACTCAGAGGTGGTTTGGGTTCAGACTGCTTTCGGGCCCAAAATCCATCACATTTTTCCATGTAGTATTTTCTCCATACCATGGTTTCCATTGCGAAAATTCTCAAGAAAAATATCGCCTGAGCATGTTGTGTCCGCGCAATAGACTATGGCTGTTGATCTAGTCATGATATGAGATCTGGATGCACCGACTATATTTGGCGCCACCGCCAAGCTTACTTGCCCACCAACTTTAGGATTTGCCAAGAGTGTGATTTGGGGTGGGGCGCTACTTTTGGCGCTGAACAATAACACCTCCCAGAGGATGATCTGACGATGAGGCCAAATGTCTCCATGATGATGTCTCATGGATGGAGAGGTAACATGTGTCACTTGAAAACAGGCTAGAGGCATGTATGAGAATACTTGAAAAGAGTGCCACATGCCAAAACCATAAGGGTGCCACCTGTCTATGCTGATAGCCGACATGCATTAGGCTCTCCAAGGCTTGGGGGATAGCTATTGTTTACCTCCTGTGTGTTTACCCAAAGCTATGGATTTGGAAACACGTGGCTCTTTGAATTGGATGACTGAGATCCACTTCGAGTCTCCGGACTCTGGGAGAATCAAAAATCAAACCTAGGCTTCCAATTGATTTTACCTGGAGCCATGGATCTAATGATGCATGGCTCCTGGATTTGGATGACCGAGATCCACTCCGAGTCTCCGGACACTTCGGAACTTTGGGAACATCAGGCCTTCAGGACCTTGGGGAAGCACTGCTACTAAGATCAATGACTCCCTACTGATTTTGTGATCAATGGTCCACGATTTCTTCGGGAGTTTGGGCTTCGACTCTCCGGAATTTTTATGCACTTCTCACTTTGAAACTCCCGAAGCTCATTTATCTGAACACCTGGATCTAATGCCACCTGTCCCCCTCTATATCAACGACTCATGCTTGCTTCGGGCTTCCAGTATTTGGACCTTCTGCTCTGGTGCTATACTTTGCGTGACTTTGAACTTTCGAATTCCCACGAGTCGCTGATTCAAACTACTCTTGGAATCTCCCCCATTGAAGATTAAAATTGCCTGCTGCTTTTAAGCCCAAAATAGGCTACTTTGAACGTCGCCCTTTGTGTCCATGGTTGTGGCCTGCACGATCAAGAATCTGGAAGACTGGCTGTGGGCTGGGAAAACAGGGAGACCAGTGACTGAAAAAGGAGACGAGTGTTCATCCTTAGAGAAAAACAGATAGGCTTAGGGCTAAGACTTCCTTTGGGTAAGACATCAAGGGAAATCAGGGTGCTCAAACAAAAGGAGCAAACCAAAAATGACTTTAATAGTCGAAGGGGAAAATTCAAGATCTGGCCTACGAAAAGGAGAGAGACAGGGAAAGGATACAAACTTAGGTATTCTCAACAACGAACACATATGACTCCAGACAACATTATGTGATAACACAGTCATAAAAATTGGGTATTAAACACCCCACCACATAGAACATGACTGGCATCGATGCTTGGTGCAATGAGGATGACCCCAAAATTTGTGTGACTACAAGCATGATGATATTTAAGCTCAGGTTCTCAATCAACCTGATAGGGAGTTAGCTTCCTACTTTATCTATGCCTGCAAAAAAGTGGGTGACAATGTACACCTCCATAGTCATACCACGCCCAACCCCTCGAGCCTTGGGATTCACTTCCTCACTTTTGTGAGACAATCCTATGATGAAGTATGTATCGTCCAATTCAATTCTCAATGGTTGCTCATCGAGGTTGAAGGACTTTGTCTTCGAATCCTAGTAGCTTACTAGCAATTGGAGTAATCTCACCTGAGCCCTCATCCCCTTGAGAGGCCAAAATTTAGAAAGGCCACATCGTTTTAAATATTTTTTGGCCCTTGCATCTCTTCCCACTGCTGCATCTATCTCCTCATGCTCCCTTTCCCTCCATTCAATCACCATCTTGCAAAGGAGAAAACATTTTTTGAGTTAAAACCTTTCAAAAAATTTGTTCACGGACTTGTACGCGGGCTAACTTGGTAACAATCATGTATATGCATGTAGGATTCACTTTTCTCATGTATATGGGGTCATATACGCTACCCAATGAACTATTACTCGGGTATACCGTAGTTTCCATGTTACGCCCTCTAATACTAAAACAATGGGGCCTAAAATTGAAATTTAAACCATTGAAATTGAAGAAAAGGGGATGGACACTTACTTGGTCTAGATGGTTGTTGATTCCATTGATCGTAGATCTCGCAATCGACACTTTAATATTGTGGGAAAAATGGCCTAAAATGCACTATGTGGGTGAAAAAACTCAAATGGTATGGTAAAATGGTCTATTTTTACTATCAATGGAAATTTTTTACCCACTTCCTTTAGTTTGTGCTAAGTTTTGACCTTATGGACTAATAGTGTAGTGGAAAGACTTGTTTTTTGGTGGTTTTGTCCAGGATTTTTTGCAGTTTCCATCATCATACCATCCATTCATTCCTTCAATAGGTATATTCTTTCATTGACATATAGGATAGGTTTTCACTATGTTTTTCATCCTTGCATCATCTTATGACCATGATCCATACACCCTAGGTATGAACCCATTTATCAGAGACATAAAACCTTCTTACTACTAGTAGAAGTTTTGTTATTAAGTGGTATAGGCTTACCAAACATGGGTTCCCTAGTTAGAAACTTTGTGCCATTTGGTGCCCATGCAGAAGTTATTACATAGGACTAGGAGTTCCTTATAGTCTCAATATGAATTTGCATTCGAACCCCTTATTATTACTCATAAGCATTTTGATCGTTACCTATGGGACTCCCCCTGAGTCTTGGTTAAGCTCTTTTCTGACTCCCGAAAAAATGAAAAGATTGCCAAGTGAACTTGTCTCTTTCACACTCGTTAAATGGATTTGAAAGAAAATCCATTTGGTATAAGTTTAACCCTTTTTCGGACCAATTAGAATACATACGAAAAATGAATACTCTAGTCACCATTGGCTATAAGAGTTCTTTTGGGTATTAATTTATACTTTTTCGGGCCTAGGGGACTAAATATACGAAAAATGACATTTTTTGGAGTTAAGTTGTAGTTGCATTCCATCATACTGCTTGCAATATTGAGCTTATTTTTGGTTCCTGATTTCTCAGTATAAGCCTCTTACCTCAACAATTTGCATCACTAGCCAAGTAGAGCCTTCTATATATCGTTTGCAACTTGAAACCTCGTACCCTAAAAGGAAACATCCCCCCGAGTGTCCATGCACCACATGCACTTCCTTGCATTGAGCATAGGTATGTTCTGCTGCTTGGAACTAGATGCTTACTCACGACACTCATTTCCTCTCCTATATCATAGCATTTCTTTGCCTATGAAAAAACAAAAAAAAAAAGGGAGGGAAAATAATATTATCTCATATCAGCAACAATCGTGTCGCCTTTGATCAAAACACAAACTTTTGAGTCCATTTTCATCCAAAGTTTGGATTTAGCATGATCTTAGGAAGTTGATCTTGTTACTTAGAGTTTACTCCTCCGATTAGTTATTATTCCAGTCCCTATGGAGAGTTTGTTGATGCCGCCTGCATCACAAAGTTTTATCATCAAGTCTATGTTGCCTGAGTTATCTGTATTTCTCATGCTCTTATTCAAAGGAGGTATATAACCCTGTGTCGGCCATTTATCAGAACCCTTGAATTTTCATGTCGGCCATACCCTCAGTATATCTCAGGATCGCATGAAGTTGTAGTCCTACCATGCACCCTAGTCCTAATTTTATTATGCATAGGTAACCTTGAACCCAACAACCGACATTTCTTTATTGGTCGTTGAATGGGGAGTTTCCCTTGTATTCGACAACAAGAAATCTATTCGCACATTAGTATTATTGTAGTGTCCTGGATTCCATTAGTCTTATTGGTGGTTTCCTCAGCTTTGTTGACAATTTTCCTTATTGAATTCTGTTGGCCCTTGGTTATGAAAGGAAATAGAGAACAAGGAAGAAAAGGTAAAAAACGAACTTCGTGGGAGACACAATGACTGTCACTAGGTCGAAGTGAGAAAAAGAACAGAAAAGATTGAGTGAAGTGCATAAAAGAAAGTCGTTGATGAGGAGGTCAAGGATGACAGATCAACAAGGAAGATGGACTGAGGACAACTCAGGATGTGGAAAAAGCCACAATTGGATGCTTTGGAGCACCGCACGAGAAGGAAGGAAATACAGGCTGGCGAAGTCTGGAAAACGTGGATCAAGTTGACCTAGGGTCTTAGACATCTAGGGTTTTGGTAATTAGGGTTTTGACACCTAGGTTTCAGCCTAAGGCTATCGGTGAGGTATTGTAATGTATAAATAAAGGACAAGAGGACCTGGGTCGTGGGGGGTATGATATTGTTATTGATTTAGCTCTATTGTTGTGGTGAGAGGTCATTGTATTATGAGAGAAAAGTGATGAAGCCTTCTGGTATTGTAAGATCTTCAGCTGGGTGCGAAGATCAGATCCTGCAGCTGGGTGCGCAGGAGGGGGGAGAGGAAGACATAAGGAGAGAGAGGATCTGTTGGCCAAGAGTGCAGATCAGAACTATAAGCTTTATCTTAATATATCATAAGCATAGTTCTGTTGACGTAGCCCTAGAGAGAGGGTGAACCACGTACATCTTGTGTTGTGTGAGTGATTAATTCTTTGATCTCTGCCATTATTATACTGTTATTTGCGTTATTGTGTCAGGTCAAGATCTATAGTTGCACAGAGTAGATTTCGCTGGTAGATGATATATGAATACTGTGATTGCTATTATATAAGATCCCCTTGATATTCTCCTAGTTGTAGACATCTCTATCCTACAACCCCCTCATCGCTGCTTCGGGTGAGACTACATCTGCTTCGCAGGTGTTGCCGAAAGGGCCAGTAGCTAGGGCTTGTTGGTGCGCTCTTGGAGCGAACCCTGGGTCTTCCCCTGTGCCAACAAATGGTTCCGTTGCCGGGACAAGAATCTTTTTAAGGGAATGTCAAGGTGGTTCCCATCGAAGATAGATATTCATAAGTGGATAGAGAATCAAGAGAAGGACTTCGTTGAAGCCTAGAACACGAACCCTAAACTGAGTACTGAAGATTGGCTACAAAGATACATCTTCACCGGCATTCACGAGATCTTCTTTGGAGGAATCCATCAGGAGCTACACGAGTGGTTGGCTAGGTTAGCTAACACATAGTTTGAGATCAGATCTATACCTCCTATGGTTTGGACACTAACGTTGATCCAGAAGGTCAAGAGAATTGACAATGTTGTATCCAGAGCAATAGATCATTGGTTTGATAGTACCATTGGAGGATATATCACCGAGTTCGCTGTTGACAGAACATAATCGTATAGCCAAGATGAGAGATACTTTTTCAAAGGACCCAAAGGAAATTTTTTTCACTTTCTGAAGCTAAGAATCAAGAGGCTCTTGCATGAAAACCACATTTTGAAGATACAATAGATTGGTCGAACCAGAAAAGGAAAATGTTCAAGATCTCAGACAGCGACAATGAAACAGAAGCAAGACATACGCACAATGGAAAATTATTCCATGGGGTTCACCTTGAGAACTTGTTTAAGAAAAACTACAGAGAAGAGGGTTTCTATAGTGGAGAAGAGGTAGATCTAACTGACGAAGAGCATCCAGAACCCACCAGAACAGAAAAAGAGGAAGTTGAAGAACTGCGCCAAAGCAAGCCAGAAAACTCAGGAACTGCATAGACTACTAAAGTAAGTAACGTTAATCCTCCTGTTGTCCCAACAGTACTTAGCAGTCAGAGTAGTCAGAACCACCAGAATCTTCAAAGTACTGTTACTAGTAGCTCAACATCTACTTAGACAAGAAGCCTAGTCAGCTCTATGGCAGATAAAATGAGACTCCCTATCTTTAGAGGAGATGGATCTAAAGATCCAGATCAGCATTGGTTTCTGTGTGAAGCCGTATGGAACATTAAAAGTATCACCGATGAAGCCATCAAGAGAACCCAGTTCAGCACTACGCTAAGGCACTGCGCACTAAGTTGGTACATGAAACTTGTCCAAGGACTGGCACAACCTATGCCCTTGAATGAGATAAAGAATGCACTAATTGCAGAGTTTAAGAAACCTAAGTCAGAGTCAAAATGTATTACATAACTGAAAGAGATTAAACAAAGGGTAGAAGAACCTCTTTGGGAGTTCAAACAGAGATTCAAGACCCTGACAGGCTGATTATTTTTTCAGATCCTCAATGAACAAAACAAAGAATGGTTTGTCATTGCGCTTTTACCACACATAATAGTCCCTCTGATGCAGCAGAAGATTGCATCACAGGTATAATATTTGGAGATCGCCATGAAGCTTGAATCAACACCGATGGGAGAATCTAGCTCAGGCATTAGCTAGATCATGAGCCAGCTAACTAGTTTGTCTTTATAGGTCGAGGATATGAAGAAAGATAAGTCAAACGAAAAAAGGGAAGATATTTGGTGTGTAATATGCAGATCTGAAGGCCATGATAAGGAACAATGTCCCTTATTTCATGAGTACTTGGCCTCAGGGGCGCCGAGCCCCTTGAAGCAAGTTAACCTAACCCGGTGAGATGTATGCAGAAATAGGCATCGCCCAGGTGAGTGATACTACATGCAGAAGTATGTTCAGACACCCACAGACTTGTATTGTACATTCTGTAAATCAGTGGGGCATGATGATTGAGATTGTAGAGATTATGATCTCATGGATGAAAGGTCGAGAGACATATACAAGATTCAAGGCGAGGTACAACAAGAAGGAAACATTCCACAGCAAAACTCTCTGAGAAGAGGAAAATTCAATTCTCACGGTGGATACAGAGGAGGAGGAGGAGGAGGAGGAGGTATGGGCCGAGGCCGAGGACAAATAATCTATTACAACTACACGCAGCCAGGACATTTAGCAAGGGATTGTCAGAATCCTTGTACAACCTGTAGTTACTGTAACTCCTTCGAGCATGTCATAGAGGAATGCCCTGTGCTGCTGGCTAAACTTCAGGAAAGACGAGGACCTTAGTAGAACCCACAAGTACAACTGATATATGCTGAACCTCGTGGAGAAGACCCTAGAGTCGCTATTATCACTCAAGGAGGTGCTTTTACAGGAGAAGACAAAGCAACCCAAGGAAAGATTGAAAACGACCATGGAGTCAGGAAAGCTACAGAAAAGACCCCAATGTTCGATGCTTAGAAAGAAAGACAGATATTCGAGGAGGCAAGAAAAGAGTTCAAAAGAGGTCAAGGATATTTGTCAAAGAGACAACGAGAAATCAAAGAATATGGCATGGCTCAGGCGTTTGATCCATCTGCATCGCCAACGGAAGGGAAAGAGGTAAGCAAACTCATGGAATTTTTGTGCACTTGTGTTAATTTGATTCAAGATAAAGGCACTGTACAAGAATTACAAGATTTAATCAAGCAGTATGAGCTAGGAAAGATAGACCCCTTACTGAATAGGGTAGTGCACCAAATTGGAAAAAGGAGAAGGACAAATAAAGAATTACACTTGAATGTTCAGATAAGAGAGTATGAGATAGACTATGTGGTCCTCGACTTAGGGTTGGAGGTCAATGTCATGACAAAGCATACTTGGGCACTGATGGGAAAACCCAAGCTGATATATTCCCCTATCAAGATTTGCATGGCTAATCAACAAGCTGCCAACCCATTTGGACGATTAGAGCATGTCCCAGTGGACATCGATGGAGTAAGAACCTTTGCAGATTTTGAGGTAATTGAAATTGTTGATGATAGTTTCCCTTACCCGACATTGTTAGGAATTGATTGGGCCTTCAACAATTCTACTGTTGTTGATCTAAAGAAAAGACGCATGACATTTGAGAAAGTTGGCCTTAGGTTCATTGCACCTTTAGATCCAGATGAGGGTCCACGATATACAGAGCCTAACAGATAAGAATACCATGCATTTGACCTAGAAAACATCTACAAATTAACAGCTAGACATCAAGATTATATCAACCCTACAACTGATGGAAATCTAAGATGGCGAAGTGAAAACACATGTTCATATGACTCAGAAGAAGCGTTGGAGAACTGGAAAAACCAAATGTATGAAGTATCTACAAGAAGATGTGCTAGGCTAACCAGAGAAGTTCACTGTATCGGCACAACAGTGAGTAATATACCCACATTCAATGGGCTGAACCCTTTAGAGAACTTATTATCAGAATTTGAGACAAGTGTACCAAAAAAATAGAGGTTGTTGGCAATGGATGAGGCCATGAAAGCCACACCAACAAGATGGTGGGGAACGCACAAGGGAAACTTCACAGATTGGACACAATGTCGAACTTTGATGACAACACGGTTTTCAGCACAAGTTGGAAGCTGTGAAGTAAGATACACGGGTTGAAGCTACCCAAAGGACCACGTACACAGCTGCGAGGAGGCCTGGAGTGACATTCCCAGAGAACAATGGGTACATAGATTCGCCAATACGTTGGATACCACCTCGATTAACTGGTACCTTCAAGAAGAGTTGTGCCTCGTCACTTCAGAATGGGAAGGTATGATCTAGAATTTTATAACCACCTTTTTGTTTGAAAGTGAATTCCCTTCAGTAGATCGAGTGGTATAGATAGTGAGATAGAAAGTATTTAAGGAGGCATATAGCCTCCCTTTGGAGCAAGAAGAGGATGAATGGACTGTGCCCCTCCAGAAACTACAGATCTGCTACAACATTAATGCCGACGAAGACGATGATCCAAGGAAGGTGAATATTGCAAAAATAGAAGGCCAGAGAGATGTGGAAGGACCAGGAGTTGAACTTCCATTCATTGGAAAACCAATAAAGATAAATAAAGTCAATATTGGGACAGAGGAGACACCAAAGATTGCCAATGTCAAAGATTACTGGGACGCTTCTACCATTGACAAAATCACAGAATTATTGCACGAGTATTAGGACTTTTTCCTGACCAATTTCACTGATATGAAGGGTATCAAAGGACCTATGGGAGAGATGAGAATACCTTCGAAACCAAATGCAAAGCCAGCCAATCAAATACCCTACAGACTGAACCCGAAATATAAGGAAAAAGTGAAGATTGAGCTCGACAGAATGCTGGAAGCAGGGATTATTAAGCCTGTCGAGGAGTCGGAGTGGATTATCCCCATGGTACTGCAAGATAAGAAGACATGTGAGATTAGAATTTGTGTATATCTCAGGAAGATGAATGATGCTTGTCTACATGATCCCTTCCCTACACCATTCACAGACGAAATGTTGGATAACGTGGGAGGCCAAGAAGTATATTATTTTACAGATGGGTTTTCAGGATACCATTAGATCCGCATCGCCAAGGAGGACCGCCATAAGACTATGTTTTCTATAGAGTGGGGATCCTACCAATATACATTAATTCCATTTGGATTGAAGAATTCCCCAACCATCTTTTCCAGGGTGGTGGGTGAAGCGTTCAAGGAATTTTTGCATAAGTTTTTAGAAGCATACTTTGAAGACTGGACTTTTTTTAGTTTGTTGAAAAATCATATTGAATGTCTAAGGCTAATGCTAGATAAATGCAAGCAGTGTAAAATTGATTTGAATTTGAATAAATGCATCTTCTTCTCACCATTTGGAGTATTATTAGGTCATATTGTATGCAAGAAAGGATTGTTGGTGGATCCATCCAAGATTGCAATTATAGTTGATTTGCCACCACCTACTTCAGTCAAACAATTGCGCACTGCGCTAGGACATACTGGCTATTACAGGAAATTTATCAAAGGATATGCTCAGATTACTGCGCCAATGGAGAAATTATTAAAGAAAGACTGCCAGTTGGGTTGGACAAAAGAATGCCAACATAGCTTCGACACACTGAAACAAAAGATGGTAACTACACCTATTCTAGTATTTCCAGACTGGAGCAAGGAATTTCATGTGCATGTTGATGCGTCTTCCATTGCATTAGGAGCAGTACTAGCACAACCTGGAGAAGGGGACATTGATCATCCATTAGCATTTGCTAGCAGGAAGCTGTCCACAGCTGAAGTTAATTACACCACTATAGAGAGAGAGGGACTAGCCATGGTGTATGCGTTGCAAAAATTCTGCCACTACTTGTTAGGAGGACACTTTAAAATGTTTACTGATCACTCCATGCTAAAGTACCTAGTCAACAATCCAATGTTGGGTGGGTGAATCTACAGATAGCTTTTGCTGTTTCAAGAGTATGATTTTGAGATCATAGT
Organism: Picea sitchensis; assembly: GCA_010110895.2. Classification (NCBI taxonomy): domain Eukaryota; kingdom Viridiplantae; phylum Streptophyta; class Pinopsida; order Pinales; family Pinaceae; genus Picea; species Picea sitchensis. The sequence goes on along the minus strand of SNQJ01S0027328.1, from coordinate 132,035 downwards.
TAAGCCAAGAAAAATGAACAAGGGCCCAGACCACCTGTCAAGGTTGGAACATGGAGAAGAACCTACCAGGATGGAGGATACATTACCGGATGAAACACTGTTCTCCATTAGAAATATTGATGACCACTTCACAGACATAGTCCAGTTCCTGTCAACAAGAATGGATCAAAGTGAGTATACAATCTCCCAGAAAAAATAGTTAGTGGTGCGTGTTGCATATTTTTCACTGATAGCTGGTCAGCGATATAAAATAGGACCTGATGGGATACTAAGAAGATGCGTTATGGAAATAGAGTGCCCGATGATCCTCGCAGAATCTCATGAAGGCATCGCAGGAGGGCATTACGCAGGGAAAACAACTGTGCAGAAGGTTCTGCGAGCTGGCCTTTGGTGGCCTACATTACACAGAGATGATAAAGAATATACCAGAGCATGTGATGTATGCCAGCGATTTGGAAAACCATCCCAAAGAGATGAGATACCATTAGCACCGCAAATGACCCTACAGGCATTTGAAAAATGGGCCATTGACTTCGTGGGACCTATAAACCCACCAGGAAAGTGCACAAAGACAAAGGTATATTATCACTGCGACATAATACCTAACTAGATGGGCCAAAGAAAGAGCAGTCAAGGACTGTAGTGAAACTACAACTGCACATTTTATATTTGATGACATAATAACCAGGTTTGGATGTCCTAAGGTCCTTATGAGTGATCAAGGTACACACTTCATCAATAATACAGTTGCAACCCTGACTGAAGAATTTGCAGTCCACCATCAGAAGAGTACACCTTACCATCCACAAGCAAACAGAACGGTTGAAGCATTCAACAAGATCTTGGAGACAACATTGACAAAGATTTACAGCGTGAACAAGGATGATTGGGACTTAAGAGTACTCTGGGCTTATAGAACCACTTGCAAGAAATTAACAACACAAACCCCTTTCAAGTTGGTTTATGGTCTTGAAGATGTTGTCCCAATGGAATACTTGGTACTGAGCTTAATAATTGTTGCATTTATAGACATGGAAGATACTGGCACTGTTCATGAGCGGCTAGCACAGTTAGTCAAACTAGAAGAAGACAGATTCATTGCAGGCTTCCATCAACAAGTTCAGAAGGAATGAGAAAAGGCCTACCACGACAGGCACATCAAGAAAAAGATATTCAGGAAAGGTGATTTAGTACTGGTATATGACAGTAAGTTTATCAAACATCCTGGGAAGTTCAGAATGCATTGGCTTGGACCATATGAGATTGCCTACATCACAGAAGGAGGAGCTACGCAGCTGAAGACATTGAATGGAGAATGGAAAGAAGGATTGGTGAATGGGAGTCGGCTGAAGTTGTACTATGAAAACCAGTTGCTTCACAACTCCAAGTAAAGGCATGAGGAAAAGGGTTTAGGTACCAGGTGCAGTTGAAACTGGGTACCAAACATAGAAAATACAGTCTGCACAAGGACGGAAAGGAGGCATAAAGCAGAAAGTAAAGGCTGCACTGTGCATTCCAAAGTCGAAGTAAAAAAAAAGGATCAGATCTAAAGTGCCTCGGGACGAGTCACAGGTGAGCGTTGGGGGTCTGTCGGCTCTTGTTTATGAAAGGAAACAGAGAACAAGGAAGACAAGGTAAAAAGAGAACTTCGTGGGAGACACAATGACTGTCACTGGGATAAAGTGAGCAAAATAGCATAACAGATGGAGTGAAGTGTAGAAAATCAAGTCGTTGATGAGGAGATCGAGGATGGTAGATCAACAAGGAAGATGGATCGAGGACGACTCAGGAAGTGGAAAAATCCACCATTGGATGCTTTGGAGCACCATACGAGAAGGATGGAAAGACAGGCTGGCGAAGTCCGAAAAAGGTGGATCAAGTTGACCTAGGGTCTTAGACACCTAGGGTTTTGGTAATTAGGGTTTTGACACCTAGATTTCGGACTAAGGATGTCGGTGAGGTATTGTAATGTATAAATAAAGGACAAGAGGACCTGGGTTGCGGGGGGTATGATATTGTTATTGATTTATCTCTATTGTTGTGGTGAGAGGTCATTGTATTATGAGAGAGAAGTGTTGAAGCCTTCTGGTATTGTAAGATCTTCAGCTGGGTGTGAAGATCAGATACTGCAACTGGGTGCAGAGGAGGGGGGAGAGGAAGACAGAAGGAGAGAGAGGATCTGCTGGCCAAGAGTGCAGATCAAAACTGTAAGATTTATCTTAATATATCATAAGAACAGTTCTGTGGATGTATCCCTAGAGAGAGGGTGAACCATGTACATCTTGTGTTGTGTGAGTGATTAATGCTTTGATCTCTGCCATTATTATACTATTATTTGCATTACTGTGTTAGATCAAGATCTATAGCTACGTAGAGTAGATTTCACTGGTAAATGATATATAAATATCATGATTGCTATTATATAAGATCCCCTTGATATTCCTCTGGTTGTAGACATCTCTGTCCTACAACCCCCTCATCACTGCTTCAGGTGAGACTGCATCTGCTTCGTAGGTGTTACCGAAAGGGCCAGTAGCTAGGGCTTGTTGGTGCACTCTTGGAGTGAACCCTGGGTCTGCCCCTGTGCCAACAAATTCTATTTAGAGGGTCTCTTCCATTCACTACTTGCATCTGGTGCATGCGAGGGACGCACAAGGTCATTGGTTCGTGAACATCCTATTCATTTGAGATCCTCCTAATCATCAAGATATTTCTTTGTACCTCATGCTGAATGATGAGAGATGCCCTAATTCTCTCCTTTCAATAGGTCTCCTTCCATCGACTTCAACTCATCTATTCTAGAAATGAGACCTAGAGTCCTATGAGTACCTAGAGGCTTGTAGTGATCAGTGGAAGGTTCTCCCACCATTGACAGTTGGGAATTCATAAATTTCTCTTGATCAATGGATTCTTCAAGTGTTCAAACTCAACACCCTTATTGACACTTGTATAATGTAATTGGTGCCTTGATACCTACTTTCATTATCGGTGGCTTGTCACGTTTTTTAATGGTGTACCTTAATGACTGGTAATCAAACAAAGTCTCATTGTGTTCAAACTCAACTCCTCTATTCACATGATGCAGACTTGCACCTTTGACGGATAATGTAGAAGACCTACAAATTACAATATCAACATTCCTTATCTATCGTTGTCTTTCATTGGACCAATATCTTTATGACTTCAGTGATCATGGGAGATTAGATTGTATGCAAATATCTTCATATTTATTTTGAGACTAGATTCCACTGTGCCTTGTTCATGACTTTGACAACCTATGGAATATGTCTGCATTGTACTACCTATTTATTGACATGAACAACTATTTGATATTTTTCCACATGGATCTGCAATGTAATTTAGATTGGTAGCCATGTGCACAAAGTCATTATGAATTGTAATATTCTCATGAGAAACTAGTACTTCTAGATGAGTCTTCATTACTCCACTTCTAGGAATTATAATGTATTTTGGCCATTGAAGATAGTCCTTTGACCTCACACATTAGGGGGAATCTGTTACAACAAATTTTCCCTCACTCCATGCAACTTGCTTGGATGGATTTACATTTCCCTATGAAGACTTGAAGCTCCCTTTTTGTGCCTTCCAGAGCCAAAAAAACTTATTTTTCCACATATATGCACCCTATCAGTTATACAACATGTGTTTGTGCCAGTTTCTCCACTACAACCCACGTACACCAAGTTTAGTGCTCAAAATTTAATATTATGTCGGGTTTCCATGCCATGTCACGAGATCCATGATACTTGACCTTCAATATACTGGAAACGCTCTGACTCAGCCCTTCAGTTCCATTTGAAGGCTATAAATTGATCCATATCCAAGCCTTGAGAACAATTTAACTTTGAGAGAAAAGACACTCTAGAGAAATTTCACTTCATATTGAGTCTGCATCCCTTTGTCCTTGAAAGTCTAAACTCCTTGTTGAGCCCCCAAGCTCTTCCTTCTTTGTGATGGAGAACCTCATTGAATCGTTTATATGAGATTTCCTTTGGTGGAGGATTGAAGTGGTGGAGGCCCAGCTGGAGGGACTTAGTTTCTAAGTTCAGATATGATCCATTGCAGGAGTTTGTCACCTATGTACTTTTACTGATTATTTTAATAGAAATACTCTTTTCTCATCCAATTGATATCTTGCAAATATTTGAATTATTATTCCATGGGAATATTTTTCATGTATGTTAATGGATTATGCTAATATATATGCTAACATTATATATTATCACCATATGCTTGCGTATGTTGGTTGTTGAGGACAAGTTGCAGGTATAAAGCTTTGGGTTGCATGCTCAATGGTGATCTTCATCGAATGTCCAGAAGAGGTAGGCTCTTAGCCTTGTATTGTTAGAATTTCATCTATATATCATACTTGGCATTAGAGTTGATTTATGTGTGTCATTCCGTGTATTGTGGTTTAACCCTTTCCATAGAGATATTTTCCTCATAAAAATATGATGAGCCCATTCAAATATATTGTGATAATACAAGCGCCATCAGTATCTCAAAGAATCCAATGATTCACTCCAAGATTAAACAAACTCCAGTCAAGTATCAATTTCTACGAGAATAGGTTGCAGAAAAAAACATCAGAGTTGAATATGTGGGAAAAAAAGAACATGTTGTGGATATCTTTACAAAACCATTTCCAAGGGAAGCCTTTGAGTATCTTCGACAAAGATGTAGAGTAATTTCTACTCCAAAATGAATGCTTTTGAATTCTTATCTTATATGTCTTACATTTACACGAGGAAGCACCATACAAAGGACAATTCAGGTTGGGGAACAGGTTCAGGAAGAGTTCAGTTAGGGGGAGCAACACCAAGGATAGTTCAGTTAGGGGGAGAAACACCAAAGATAGTTCATTTAGGGGGAGAAACACCAAGGATAGTTCAGTTAGGGGGAGCAACCTCGGATGGGAAGTTACCTTTTCCGTTGATGTCAAAGGGGGAGAGATTCATTAGATGCAAGACAAAGAGTTAGATTCTTGGAGAGAGAGCACATAGGTATGTTTCTAGGGGGAGAAATGGTCACCAGGGGAGCATAAGTGATATGAATTTAGTATTGCATCAGAGTGTTTCCATCAATTAGATTATTTGGGTTGGTTGTCATTGGTGTCAACCCTTGAAGCAAGTCTGGTAGAAAATTTCGGTATCCCCAACAGTATGGTTAAGGGACTTCAATTTGATTGATGTATAATGGTATGGAATTTAATATATTTTCAAGTAAGACTATTCTATATGGGTAGTACATATCATGTTATTTCCAGTGATATGTGGAACGTCACATAACTCCTCACGGTTAGAGAGTTATGGCCTTATGAAGTTGAAGAACCCTCATAAGTTATCTAGAAGGTCAAAGAAGTCAAATTATTCTAGAATCTCCTAGAAGAAGTTGACTAGTCAAGTGGGTGAAACTAGGAGTTAATCATGGGTTAAGTTGTTGCAACAAGAAAATAATTAAAAATAATGTACTTGCAACTAGAAGTGGAGAATTTACTATTTGTAGAAAATTGGGTTAGAAGTGGGTTAGTCCTAAAAGAAGGAAATTGGGTTAAGTTTGTTAGAAGGTAACCCCTTGAGGAAGCTACATGGAAGTATAAATAAGAGAGAAAGGATCTCCTATTAGCACCTAGTGAGCACATTGAATATATATTATTTTGTAAGGTTTATTATAGGTACTCATTGATACATATGAGGTTGCTAAAGTCTGTGGTAGCACGAAGGGTTGATGACAAAAGTTTCATAGTTTCAGAAATACTGAAAAACCCTAGTTTCTGAGTTGTATGTAGGATAACAATATAATAGGGTGCGTACATGCGTGGGATAATAGTATAATAGGAACATACATGAGGGTAAATCCATAAAAAAATTTAGAAGATAAATATGCTAGGTCTCTAGAGTCTGAAAACAAGCTCCCATAAAGGTCTACAGTGAGCAGGTACATCAGATCTATCTACTGGTTCAAAATGTATGTCTTATTTCTATGAGTAGTTGGATTTTTTTGTCTACATGCGAAATGGTTATGGGGGTTTGAGGATTTACCCTGGAGATATTATTGGTTGCATGGGACTTTCTATATAAGTCAATATCTATAGAAATACAATGTTGGTATAATCAATATTTATCATTGATACATCTTGTTAGTGTTGAGGCACATCTTGTATTTCTTGGCATATGGTTAAGGGTTTTTTTGGTACATGGTTGAGAGCTTGTATTTTTGAAGTGGTTGATGTGTTGAGAGGTTTTATATTAGAAAGGGTTTGATGTCTAATCCATGTGAGGGTTATTACACTTGTTCATGATTACACATGTATGGTAGATGACTAGAGATATATAGATGCACTTGGTTATGGGATTTGTATGAGTATGTATGCATACGAAAAAACTATAGTCTGGACACAATGATAGGTTGCATATTGATTTGATAGAGGAAAAAAAGGGTCAGAGATTTTAAGGAAAGAGAAAACACTAATTTTTAAAATTCATATGCAAGCTGTAATATAGAAAGACCGTGTACATATGCAGGTTGCAGTATAGAAAGGATGCATACATGCACATGTTGTGAAATAGATAGGTCACCTACTTGTTAGGTTTTGATTGGTACATGTTGAGAACAAGTACATGTTGTTTACATGAAACTGGAACATGTTTGTTATAGGTTGTTGATCACATATTGGTACACATTTACATCGATATATCTCATAGTGATAGTGTGACAGTGGTTTTATCATTTTACTTATATTTCAGGGTGGCAGGACGAGGCAAGGATAGGTGGTTGTAGCCACCTTCCAGTTTTAGTCGAAGAACATATGGGGTTGTAGCCTCCTTTTGGTTGTATCCAAAGAATTGGGGAGTTGTATCTTCCCTTAGGTTGTAGCCTGAAAATATAGGGGGTCAGAGCCTCCTTCCAGTTGCAACTGAAGAACAAAGGAAGTTGGTGCTTCCAATGAATGTAATTCTTAAAAACATATAAGAAAAAGAATTATGTGGTTTTCTCCCGCATTGGGTTTCCACGTAAAATACTGGTTTACTGTGCATGTGTGTGATTGTTCATTGTTTATGGTTTATTTACTCTGCACTTATTGGAGGATAACGTTACATTGATCACAAATATAATAACACTTGCATACTATGGTTAAAAGGATTAAAAACATATATTATTGATTCACCCCCCCTCTCAGTAATCTAACAGATATCCTAAATCCCTTCGTAGATAAACCAATCGACCGCTTGACTGCTATAGTGCCACCGAGAAAAACACTTAGGAAGATACTCTCTAGTACCTGGGTAGTCGGGTAGTATGACTAATGGCACAATATAGCCTCCTTAGTTGGTGCCCTGAGATGTTGGGCTAGGTACTTTTTTTTCACCCCACACATATATCTAAGAGCTATAGCACAGGGAAAAACCTTGTCGGTAGAAACCCCACCAAAAAAAAAAACCCCAACCCCTGGGACTCAAACAACATCGAAAGGGAATAGACAAGATATCTCCTATTCGAAATTTGGTCATTTTGACATTGCTTTTTTCCTATTAAGAATTTGGTCATTTCGACACTGCAATATTCTTCATATCGGAGTATAACTCCATAGGAGTAAAAAAAAAAAGTCTTGGGCCTGTTATCGCACAAATTGTAGGTTGGGAAACTCCTGACCCATCCACCAAATGGTGACAACTTAGATAACACCTACGCATTGTCACCTTAGGAAGGTAAAAATTGTGACTTTAGAGATGAGAGAATCACCTTAAGAGGAATCTCGGTGACCGTGGGGGAAATGAGATGGAAAGTGAAGAGATGATGGAAATTCCCCTTATATTTCAAGATGGAAAATGGGGAAATGCTTGAGAAAGAGTCTTGGTGATAGCCAATGGTTTCCAGGAGATAAGAACACCTGGAAAGAATGTTGTACCTTCCCAAGACACAAGAACAAGATGAGCATATATGTATATTGTTAGGTGGAAAAGAAAGTTGGGATTGGTGTTCCTAATTGTAGTAGTAAAACATGATGTATATTAGAGAGAAACTAAATGATAAATCCACTAAACAATTTCTAAAATTCCAACAAATGATCTAAGAGATAAGTTAGATAAACACTAGTAATACTCAAGCATGAAAGCACAAGACTTTAGCAATGAAACAAGGCTGTAATAAAATGTTTTTGCAAAGATATTTTTCAGCCTTATGGCTGTAGAAAACAATTTGTTACAACAGTAAATCCAACCACCAAAACCCACAAAGAATCCACCCAAAGTTTGTGCTAGGCCAAGTAGATAAATGTGGCAAACTCTCAACAAATTCTGACGGTTGAAAAGCATGTTGTGAATCAAAAATTTTTAGGGTTTCTGCAGCCCTAATGGATGTAGATGAAAATTTATAACAACAGAAAGAATCACTTAGCTAAAGGTGACGCCCTAGTGTCTCAACCAAGTATATAGAGAAAATAATTGATTCCAATTGATACAACCTCCAAATCACGAAATTTCATGTTAAACAATGCAATATTTTATTTCTCCAATGCAATTATACTAGTGCCTTTATCTATTGGGTTATGGAGTGAAGTAAATAAAGAGCTAACAATGCTATCTCCTTGGGGGTGTAAACCCTCTTACTCCCCAAGGAAAGAAAATGCTAACTAGGAGACACTAGGAGGGTGTAAGCCCTTTTACTTCTCCTAGTAAAACCTTGTGCAACAAATAATTTCTAGAAAAAAATGATTGATAATGATGGGGCTATAAATCCTTATACTCCCCAATAAATATATCATATAAAAATTGTAACCAAGAAATGAAGCATCAACAAGATAAATCCTTACCTAGTCCAAGAAATGACAAGATAAACCTCCTTTTACCAAGATAAATCCACCACAAATGCAAAAGAAAATCTCCAAGAGAGGTAGCGCACTACTTCTCCCACCAATATCAATAAGAAACCAAGACAAAATCACAAGAGATAACAGGTTTCGCCAAGGAAGGCACAAATTTCATTGAAGTACTTCTCACAATGGGAGAGCTATGTTATGAAATGAGATTCACATGATCTCTATTTATAAAAAAGGTCTAAAACATAGTTTGTCCACTTAAATAGGGAAAAACATAAGATAAGGGATCAAAAACCCTTATGTTACACCTTTACACAAACAATAATATTTAATTTACACTTTTTTCACATTAGAAACCCTAAAACAAGATGATGTCACCGCTTTAGGGATACATTGTGACACTTTCCAAGTCGTTGGAGAAGAAAGTGGAGGTCGTTGGGGCTCCTAGAGCCTCCTCTTCATGCGCTAAGGTCAATGCATGACTCCTATGGTAAAATCATGCCAAATGTCAATGAACAACAACTCCATCACCACCAACCATATTCCTCGGTGACATAAAGCCCCAAAGAGTGACGTTTTTCCCCTCCTAGGAAATTTGTTTGGTATGTGAGGGCTAGGCTAGGTCCTCTAAGGTGTCTTCTAGGCCTCCAAAGAAAATTCATTCTGATCCAGAATGTGGGCTATTGTGATACAGGAGTGTTACACATCAAAATTACTCACTTCAATGATGACCTATTGTCGTCATGACTAGTGTTGCAAGTGTCGCATTTTGGCCGCAAGTGTCACAAAAATCATACTACCATCTTGCCTATGTCATGTCTCTAACGACATCACATGGACACTTAAGACACCTTCAAAGACTGGTTTAAGAAGGAGAAAACATTTGATTAAGAGTAAAAAACCTTTACCATGGAATAGACCACTCAAAAATGGATCTTGGAGGGCAGCGCTCCCCTACGCACTGTCAGGGAGTGCCAACGCTCCATGGAATTCTTCGGTTGAGTGTTGCAATGCTATATGCACCCTTTTGGGGGAGAACTAACTTGTTTCAACAAATTTTGGGTTGTTGAGGAAAATCAGGGATAAATCCCCCTCATCTTTGGAGTTGGATGGATTTGAATATGAGGTCAAGGTTACATATTAGGGAGGATCCACAACTTATGGAGAAGGATCCTCAACCTATCCCAAGAATCTCTAAGTTGGTTGGGTCTCTACAAGATTATATAAGGAGGCCTTCTCATGATCTCATAAGGAAGGAGAGAAATTGAAGGCATCAAACTTATGATCTCATAATGGAGATATCATTGAAGCATAATCAATTTGTGTGTGGAATACTTGAGCAAAGGGTTGGACAAGGAGATCTGGGAGAGGCTGTTGCACCTTCATCAAAGGTATGTAAATATTCTCTATTTTTCTCATTAATATACATATGTGCTTGGCCTGTTTCCTTCAAGGATGTGTTTATTCTACATGAACTTGTCTCTATTAGATAGATCTGGTTTCAAGCTAATCTTAGTAGAATAGGAAGCTTGTTCTGTCCTTGATTGGTTTGTAAGACTTATTGAGGAGCTTGGGGATCAAAGCTCAACTCGGACTGTGCGAGGACGAACATCGTTAAATAGGTACACCTTTCTTCCTCTTCTCTATACATTATTTTAGCTAGATTTAAAAGGATGTCAGCGACCAACTTTAGCACCCTTTCTATCTTGGTCTTAGGAGTCTAGAGCCCAAGAGAGAATCCACTTGTCCACAGGGGGATTTCTCTGTAACAGAAATTGGCGAATCCACTGGGGAAATCAAAGATATCAGTTTTGGTTTCCTTCCTAGATCTTGTTTTATCCTTTTCTCCCTTTTTTATCTTCTTCATGCTATGTTTCTTATTCTTAGATGTGTTGTTGGCTTTTGATTCATCCTATAAACACTGGAATTTTGATTTATTTATTTATTTTTATTTTTTATTTTTCTGGGGATTGTTTTGAGTTATAAGAGGCCAGTGCTCCCCTACCTCTACTACTAGAGTACCATCACTCCCCTATAGTGTTTTATGAAGCATTGCAACAATCTGGTTCCCTTGACACCAGAGCACTAGTGTTTTTCTGTCGGTAGGGAGTTGATCTTTGATTCCAATTTTTGTTGTTTGCATTTGCTCAGAGTTCTCATCACCTCAGTGTATCTTTGTTTTGGCCTCCAAAAACTTGATTTCTAAGTATTCATGATGCTTTGTTTGGGTTTGTAACAACTCTTTCTTCTTTACTTCGAGACACTCTTTTTCTTTCGAGATTTGGAGTTGATTTATTGCTTTCTCCTTTATCTAATGGTATGAAATTTGTTGTAAGGAAACTCAGAGATCTATGTACTATTTAATTTGATCTTTGAGGTCATTTTCCCAAGAAATTCCTAGTTTTTCATCATCCATTAACCTTCTCCTACCTTCACTAGTAATGTCACCAATTTTCATGCATTCTGGGTGAGTTTTTGCATGGTTTTTGGCTCCTTTTTTGAGTTTCTGGGAGGACCAACGCCCCTCTGTAGGGCATAAATCCCATACAGTGTTTTAGAGAGAGTTTAAACACTCTATACCCTTGTGTTAAGGAGCGCTAATCTCTTTTTTGGAGGATTTTTGCCTTTTTCTGCTCAAATTTGCTCAGCTTGTTTTGTGGATGTTACAAGGGAAAAACTCTCTATGGCCAAGGGTAAACCACAACAGATAGGTATGACTGCAGAAATCAACTCAATTCCAACATGTGCTATATAAAATAATGTGCAATACGAGGAAGAAGCCTACCTCGATCCAATCATTTAATGTCGTTCCACCGTTGAGCACTTTGACCCAAAGCTTTACACCTGCAAGAAGTTCTCAACAAACAAGCAATGCAAGTATATAGTGACAATATATAAAATGAATTAGCACATCAGATAGAAAAATCCATTAATGAACATTACAAACATGCCCATGGATAATAATCATATATTTGCAAGATATCGATAGGATGGGAAAGGAGTATTTCTATTAATAATTGATCCACAGAAGTATCAACATTACAGATTTTCGTGTCGACACAGTTCAAAACCAAGAAACCAAGTTCCTTCCAACTGGGTCTCCACCACTTCAATCCTCCACCAAAGGCAAGCTCATAGCAAAGAGGTAATGAGGTCCTCTTGACAATAAGGAAAGAGCTTGGGGGCTGAACACTGTGTTCAGACTTGAGGGACAAAGGGATGCAGACTCAATATGAAGTAATTTCTCCAGAGTAACTTTGCGCTTAAAGTTGAATGCTTTCTCCTCTTTTTCCATAGCTCGAAATTGTGCTCTTATAGCCTCCATAATGAAACTGAAGGGCTGAGTCAGAATGTTTCCAGTATATGGAAGGCCAAAGATCAGATATCTTCTGTCGTGACATGGAAACCCGACCTCATATTGTATTTTCTGGCACAAATCCCAATATACACAAGTTGGAGTGGAGCAACAAGCATATACGCATCTTGTAAAGAAGTTAGGGAGAATATATGTGGAAAAATATATATTTTTAGCTCTGGATTTATCAAAAAGGGGTTGATAAGTCTGCATAGGGAAATGGAAAAGGCCCTTTGTGCAAGATAGCAATGGTGAGGAAAATATTTCTATAACAGATGCCCCCTAATGTGTGAGATCAAAGGAGTATCTGCGATGTACAAAATACATTATAAATAACCCAAAAGTGGAGTGGTAGAGAACTAGTTGGACGAACTCACTTGCTCATTACATTATGTACTGACTTTGCATCCATGGCTGCCAAGAATACAATGTAGATTCATGTGGAAAATATACCAACAAGTGTTCATGGCCATGATTAGGCAAGTATAAATGCGGTTACATGCCAATAGCTGTCATAGTCATGAACATGGACCAGTGAAACCAGTATCAAAATCAATCTGAAGATATCTATATACGATGGAGTACAATATGATCTCCCATGATCACTGAAGTCAAATAGGCAATGGTCCAATGAAATGGAAGCAACAACTCAGGAAAGCTGCATCCACAAAGTGATGTCTTCAAGTCTTCAATACAATCTGCCAATGGTGCAAGTCTACATCATGTGAATAAATGAGTTGAGTTCGAACACAATGAGACATCGCTTGATTACCGATCATTGAGGTATATCGTTAACAAACGTGAGACAACCTACCAATGATGAAAGTAGATATCAAGGCATCGAGCACATCTCTACAAATGTGAATAAAGGAGCTGGTGTCGAACACTTGAGAGATCCATTGATAAGGAGACATTGATGTATTCCCATCTGTCAATGGTGAGAGAGCCTGCCACTAATGGATGCAAGCCTCAAGGTACTCATAAAAATCTAGGTCTCATATCCAGAATACATGAGCTGAATTCAATGGAAAGAGACCTGCTAAAAGGAGAGCATTAAGGCATCTCTCATCAGTTAGCACGAGGAACAAAGCAGGAGCTTCATGATTTGGTGGAGATCGGACGAAGAACATGTTCATGAACCAATGACCCTGTGTGTCTTTCGCGTGCGCCAAATGCAAGCGGTACACGAAAACAACCCTCTAAATAACAACCAACAATGAAAAATGCTGACAAAGGCGAGGAAACCACCATTAAGTCTAATGGCATCCAAGACACTGCACGAATCCCAAAGTGTGAATAGATGTATTATCGTCGAACACAAGGGAAACCACCCAGTCACTGACCCATGATGAAATGTCGATTGCTGGGTTGAAGGTGACCTACCAATGATGAAATTAGGGCCAGGGTGCATCATAAGACCAAAGTATCATGTGATTCTGAGACAAACTGAGGGTATGGCCGACATGCAAAGTCAAGATTTCTGAGGAGTGGCCGACATAGGTTGATAGACTTCCTTTGAACAAGAGCATGAGTTATACGGTGGACTCCAACAACATAGACTTAATGATGTGACAACTAGATGTAGGAGGCATCCATAATGTTCTCTATAGTGACTAGAAGATTAACCAGTCAGTAGAGAAAATTCTGTAATGAGATCAACTTCCTAAGGCCATGCTAAACTGAAAATTATGATGATGCAAGGACTCAATAACTTTGTGCTATGTTCAAAGACAACACGACTACTGCCAATTACAATATAGTACTCCCTTCTCGCCCGTCTTTTTTTGTTTTTTCATAACAAGTGAATGCTATGATATAGAGGAGGGAACGAGTGTCACAAGTAAGCAAAACTAGTTCCAGCAGTGGAACGTACCTATGCTCAATGCAAGGAAATTTATGTGGGAGTTGGACACTTTGGGTGATGTTCCCTCTAGGGTATAGGGTGTCAAATTGTGAAGGATATAAACAAGGCTCTTCTTGGTTGAGGATACAAACTGCTTGGGCCATGGTTTATAACACAAAGCGAGAACCAGCTAAAGGATCAATACTGCAAGCAAGGGCATGAGATGCAATCACAATTTAACGCCAAAAAATGTCTTTTTTTATATCTTTTAGTCTACTTGGTGTGAAAAAGGGATAAACTTGTGCCAAACAGACGTCTTTTCAAATCCAATTTATGAGTGTGAAAAAGACAAGTTCACTCGGTGATATTTTCCATTTTTGATAGCAAGTTGGAAAAGAGCTTAATTAAGACTAATGATCTTTCAAATCCAATTTTAATGAGTGTGAAAGGGACAAATCACTCGATGATCTTTTCAATTTTTAATAACAAGTCAGAAAAGAGCTTAACTAAGGCTTGTTTTTTGGGAGTCTGCAGGTAATAAGGCCGCGTGTGCATGAATGAGAAATGAGGCTCATTGTAAAGTCATGTATTGAATTCTAATGGACTCCCGGTCCTAAGGAAAAATATTGGCATGGGCATCAAATGACAAAGAGGCTCAACTAGGGTACCGATGTTTGGTAATTCTCTACCATTTATTAATGATGCTATGATAACAGATGGAGGTTAATGCATCGCAATAAATGGGTTCGTACCTAAGGCCTAAAAAGTGGTAATTGAAAGATAATGCAAAACTGCACGATGTAGTGAATACCCATCCTATATGCTAGGTTATGAATATACCTGCCTGAGGAGATGAACGACCAACCATGACGTTGAAATCTGTAAGAAAATTGAGTCGAAACTACAAAAACCAGCTTAAAACCATTTTTGAATTAGTCCATTAGACAAAATAATAGCATAAAACTATATCAAATGGGTAAAAATGTTTTATAAATAGTAATAAAATCAAAATTTACTATGTCATTTTCATTTTCACCCAAAATATTGCAACTTGTACTAACATACCTCAAGAATTCAAATGACGATCACGGGAGAAATAGGCAACAGAATCTCAAACCGTTTGGACCATGTAACTCTTCATCCCATCCTCTTCAAATTCAATGGTTTACAATTTTGAATTAGGCTTCATTTTTTTAGTTTTTAAGGGCGCAAATTGAGTTTTTCGGTATACACAGGTTTCTACTGATATGTCACATATATGACCAAATATACGCCCCTGTGTGAACTACATGGAGCATATATTAGGCCCTACCCACGACTGTTCTTGGATAACCAGTGTATACTTGCACAAAATGGAAAAAATTAAGCTTCTAACTCAAAAATTGATTTGGTTTTTGTAGGATGGTGTTGGAGTGGAGGGAGAGAGAGCATGAGGAGGTAGATGCAACAGTGGATCAAGATTCGGTGGCTCAAGAAACATTAAAAAGATGTGGTCTATACAAGTTTTGAGCTCTCAAAGGAATGAGGGCCCAAGTGAGGTTATTGGAAATGCTGGAGGGCTATTGGGATCTAGATAGCGAGAGATTTATCCTTGATGGAAAACCATTAAGAATCAAAGTAGAGGAAATCTACTTCTTGACAAGACTTTCGTGTCAAGGAGAGGTTGTGGACCTCAATTCACGCGGTGCTGGGAGTGGGATGAAGGTCGAAGAATACATCGAGGCCCATTGTGTTGCAAGGACTCCCATGGTGGGAAGTCAAATCCCTATCCGAGATATAGGTAACCTCAACCTGAATATTATTGTGCTCATGCTTACCAGGATCATAGGGTCAGACTCATTGCATCAAGCATTGAGACCACTTATGTTTTATGAACTGGAGTGTGTGAGACCTACCGTGTACGATTGGTGTACCTCACTGTTGACCAATATGAAAGGTCAGCTGACGGAGTGCAAGCAGGGGGAAAAGAGAAACTTCAGGTTTACCTCTATCCTTTGTAGCTTATTTTTTGAGTGGATCCCAAGCCTGGGACCTAGAGTGGAGATCATTCCTAGAGGGCCACGTGATCCAACTATGGCACGATGGATCGAGGTCATGAGACGGCAGGGGGGAAGGTAGGGTGGTGACACCCTACAACGATGTTTTTTTCTTCTGGTGGAGGAGACAAATCATAGCTCTGGATGACTATCCCTATGCAAGAATTGATTTTAGAGGTGATCCTAATATGTCACTTCCACCAAGAGCCGCCTACGGTGCCATAGGTAAACAATATTTTTTATATATTTCATTTTTGGGATTTTTGTATTTAAAAGAACAAAAATATTTTTTGGATGGTGTTTTTAAATATTAACTCGATACTTGTGTGGTTGCATACGTGGGTCCGCAATGGCCAGAGGGATTCCTACAACATAGGTAGAGGCACCAGGGAGATGAGGCAGTGGGAGGAGAGGCGGAGAGAGTCCTTCAAAACCTGCAGGGAAACCTGTCACATTTGACACAGAGGATTCCTATGGTTCAGGTGGAGGATCTACCTGAAGCCATGCAGAGGCAGGTTGTCGGTGTACCTAGACAATGGGTACGACTCTTCCAGTGTCTCGCCAATGCCATGGTTTTCTATCATGAGACTCATCCGGTGCCACAGGCGTAGATGTCATGGGACATGTATATCAGCTGTATATGTATTTTTGAGGGTTTTAGCCCCAATTTTGTTATACAAAACACCATATTTTTTGGAAATATATAAAGAGGGATCTTCGACTGTACTTATATCTTATAATGTGTACATTGATTTAATGGTTTTCTTTGCTTTATTAACGTGACAAATGCCAATTCAAAACATAATTAGAGTAGGCATCGAATACATGATTAGAACTTTTAGGAATGTGAAAGTATGTAATAAAATAAAATTTTCGTTCTAAAAGATGTACCTGTAGGAATCGACGGAGTAACATCGGATCACGCACACGGTAATGACCATTCAATTGACATACGACTAACTGAGAATCCAGGCGCACCTCTATAGAGTGAATACCATGTGAGATAGCATCGTGCAATATTTCTATGACGACGTTGTATTCAGCCAAATTATTCGTGGATGGCCCTAGGCATACACCACATGAAGACACCAGTAGACCCTCAGGTGAGTAAATCACCCAAGCGGCGGAAGCTAAGTTCCATGTATGATGACTGGCTCCGTCTATGAATCCTACATAGACCAAAGACTCCGTTGACATCTGCCAACAAAAGGGAAAACTCGATAAGAAAGAAAAAGACAAAAAAGGGTAAAAGGTGTATATGCACTAAATTTACATTAGTATACAAAGGGTTTCACCCAAGCCCAGGGCTCAAGCGTAATACCCTTTTAAGTAGAGCCCATTTCTGGTCTCATCCAATTTATTCCCTTCATAATCTTCCAACTTTTTGGTTGCTTTTTCTAGAACACGTCGCACGATATAAAGACCGTGCCACATGGGTTTAAACTTACCTACCCCTAGCGATTCTTTGGCTTGGTCATACAAGAGGACCAAGTCACCCTTAGCATACAACCGGGGATAGACAGACTTATCGTACTGAACCTTGACATGTTTCTTGTTTGCCTTGATAGCCGTAAAGGCATCCCGACACATCTCGTCAAGACTTTCTAGGTGTACAAGGCGTCGCTCTAAATCCGAAGTGTCAAGTAGGAGCTCAACTGCCAATTTGAGAGAAGGTATTTTGCAGTCAATGGGAAGTATTGACTCCACACCGTGTACTAACTAAAAAGGAGAAAAACCGGTGGCAGTCTTAACCGAGGTTCGGTATGCCCAAAGTGTGGGATATAACATGATGTGCCAGTTGGAATTGCTATGACTGACAGTTTTTTGCAAGATGGTCTTGAGAGAGTTATTGACAGCCTCTACTTGCTCATTTTCCTAGGGGTAATAAGGAGACGAGTGATCATGTTTAAACCCCAACTTAGACACTAGTTCTATCATCATTTCATTTTGAAAATGACTGCCATGATCAGTGACAATCTCACTCGGGATACTGAACCGAGCGATAATTTGGTTGAATACGGAAAATGCTGCAGTCTTCCCATCGGATTTCATAGTAGGCATGGCTTCGGCCCACTTGGTGAAGTAGTCGACAACCACGATAATGTGTTGATGCGCCCCAGTTGAAGTTGGGTTGCAATCAAAAAAATCTACTCCCCACTTGGTGAAGGGACCGACGGTAATGTCTGGGTGAAGAGGGGATGGGTGCGAGTGCATTTTTTGAGTGAACACCTAGTAGGGGTGACACTTATTAACCTCTTCAATACAATATTTAAATATGGTGGTCCAGAAGTAACCGACTCGCAAGAGATTTTGGGCTGTCGCAAGCTCGGATAGATGACTACCACAAGCCCCTTTGTGGCAATCATTAAGGACTAACTCATCTTCCTCGTGAGTTAAGCAACGATGTAAGATACTATCTATTCCTTGATGATACAAAGTGTCACCAACGATTGTATACTTTTTGTCTTGGTATCTAACATGCTATCGATCATCTCATGAGAGATGCTAAGTGAAATTCAAGGTTTGAAGATATAAAACAATATCTCCATACCAGGGGTCAGACGACGAGACGAGGAAAATGTGTTCATCTGCGAACGAATCGACATGAATAACATCTTCGTCTAATCGTGGGAAATCGGATATTAACTTTGCAAAAACTAGTGATTTCTTGGACTTGGCTGAAGCAAAGTCGAGATCAAATTATTGTAAGATCACAATCCATTTATTATATTTTCCACCTATGATACATCTAGTGAGGATGTATTGAAATGGATTAACATCGACAACCACAGTAGTTTTGCAAAGCAATATATAGTGTTGTAAACATTGGACTGCGTGGATGACAAAAAAAGTTATCTTTTCAACGTGCGAGTAATTATGTTCAGGTCCGAGTAAATTTTGACTGAGATAGTAGATGACGTGCTCGCGGAGCTCATCATCCTCCTGAAATAGAACCATACCAATGGTCTCTTCAGACACGACGATATACAACAAGTAATCTCTACTGTAATAAGGAGATTTCAGCAGAGGGGTTGATACCAAGGCTTTCTTTAAAGCATCAAAAGACTGTTGGGCTCACTCATCCCAGATAAACAAGGTGTATTTCTTCAATAGGCGCATGAAACCCTTAGTGATATTGGCATAATTCACAATAAACCGATGCAAAAAGTTAGCTTTCCCCTGTAAACCTTGAATTTGTCTAATCATGCACGGGGGAGGCAACTGAAGAATTGCCTCAACCTTAAGTGGATCTACCATGATCCCTGTCTTAGAGAATAAGAATCCTAAGAGAGCCAAATCTAATGAAAAAGATTCATTTATTAGGATTGTGTCGGATTCTATAGTAGCAACATCTTTCAAAAACCAGTCGAAGGTGCATAACATGATCCACTCTCTTGCAAGAGTGAGCAACAAGATCATCGAGGTAAGCTTCAACTATGTGTTTGAGATCATGAAAAGCGAAATTCATGGATCATTGGAAGGTTTCTCTGGTGTTTTTCAGGTCGAAAGGCATTTTCCGATATGAAAATGTGTCCCAAGGACATATGAATGCCATCTTATGTTGGTCTTTGGGTTTGATCCGGATTTTGTTATAGCCTAAAAATCCGTCCATAAAAGAAAATATTTCGCTTCCCCCACACTCATCGAGAATATGATCAATGAAAGGCATAGGGAAGTTATCTTTAGGACAGGCCTTGTTCAGGTCGTGAAAGTCCATACACACAGATGGTTCCTTGCTTTTTATTCATGGGAATGGGGTTGGATACCCATTCGGTCAAGGGAACTGGGTAGATAAAGCCGACATTAAGTAGCTTCTCCACCTCTACCTTCATAGCGGGGGGCTTACTGGGATTAACAGCTCCAATATGTTGTCGAATGGGTTTAGCATCTAGGTAAGTCCTAATCTCATGTTCGACAATACGGGGGTCGATCCCTGGCATCTCTTCATATGACCAAGCGAATACGTCTCGAAATTCTTTGAAGAGGTTGGTGTAGATCAAAATCTCTTCTGGCGAACAATTTGCACCTATATTTACATTTTTGATCTTTCCAAGGGTACGAGAGATATTGATCTGGATGGTAGGAGAAATACTTGCCATATTCCCTTTGTCATAAATGCCATGTGTATCAAGTGGAACTATGACGTGACCGACTATCTCACTCAGGGTAGATCTAAAATCATCTTGCTCAATTATTTCAAGACTTGGGAGAAAATAATATCGATGATGCATATTGTCCCAAGGTCTCTCAGAAACATTCATGGCTTCAAGGATGGCTTCATCCGAAGGAAAAGTATCATCTAAGAAATCACGTGAACAAGATAACGAAGTGGCCCACACGGGCCTAAGAACTGGATCCTCCTCGACCGTTTGCGAGGGAACATGATCAGGATCGGTAGAAGAGTCAAGGATAGCTTGATATGCAATCCCTACTACCGATAGTGGCATAGCCATGCCATCATGCGACTGACCTTCAATCGGTGAAGTCGGAGAAGGTAGGGTCCAAGGTTCACTAAAATAAGAAGTGCGGAAAGGGATGGACCTCTCTACTGAAGCAATTTCTCCAGAGTAACTTTTCTCTCAAAGTTGAATGCTTTCTCCTCTTTTTCCATAGCTCAAAATTGTGCTCTTATAGCCTCCAGAATGCAATTGAAGGGCCCAGTCGGAACGTTTCCAGTATATGGAAGGCCAAAGATCAGAGATCTTCTGTCGTGACATGGAAACCCGACCTCATTTTGTATTTTCTAGCACAAATCCCGATATACACGAGATGTAGTGGAGTAGCAAGAATATACACATCTTTCAAAGTAGTTAGGGAGTGTATATGTGGAAAAATATAGTTTTTTGGCTCTGGATTTATCAAAAAGGGGTTGATAAGTCTCCATAGGGAAATGGAAAAAGGCCCTCTGTGCAAGATAGAAATGGTGAGGCAAATCTTGTTATAACAGTGGAAGTATTTACCCAGACTGTGTGATTGGTTTGTGAATTTATTTAGGTTGATATTTGATGCTTATCACTCCCTATTGTCTTGATTGGAGCTTGAAACCTTTTTCAGAAATGTGAAATTGCCTTTTCTAGTTGCTTTTTTGACAAGACAGTTTTGAGTGATTTCTCTTTCTCCCTATCATTTCTTGGATTCTTCTTTGCATTTTATTGTATTTCTTGAATGGTTGATTGGTTGTATAATTCTTGATGGTGTTCTTTCCTGTTAGAACACATTTTTAATTGTTTTCTTTCATACCTCACTGCCTTGAGTGCATTCTTTGTTTGTATCCCTTTTGCTTCGTGTCTTTTGCATCTGCATAGGACTCTTTCTCCTGATTGAAAGTAGTGGAGCATTGAAGGTTTTGTATTTAATTTTTGTATATGTCATAATCAAACAAAGAATATAAATGCATTCTTCTTTTGGGTAGTGAAACTAGCTTGCATTTGAAGTAGCAAAATTGCATGGTTTTTGGCTTTTTTGGGACATTGTGCATCTGTAATGATGAATGTTTTCTCCTTCTCGTAGCATAGCTTTTATCGAAATGAAAAGATTGCATATTCATCTCTTTGAATAACTTTCGAGTTGGTAAAAACACCATATTGTCCATGCCATTTTCCTTTTGAGTAACAATGGCCTTAAAAATAAAGCGCTAAACTAAAAATTGATTAGACATTTTTATATTTTCTCGTAGCAAACCTACATCAGATTAGTTGTAGGTCTTTGGAATAGGTGTAAAAGATAACTTTCCAAAGCTACCAAAAAACATAGAATCTTATGTTAGGGAGCAATGAAATCAAATTGCTACATTTTGTCCTGGGAATCCCTTCTCACACAAGGGTCAAACCTGAGGTCGCATTAAGATTGGCAGAGTTACTCACCTTGATTTTTTGGTCTTGTTGTAGATATTGTGCATATTATGGGGGTCGCTTGAAGGTATACCCACAATGATGAGTGTAATCCTTTCAGGTTGATTTCGGGCCAGATACCCTACCCTTGCGCGTGGATCGAACTGTCGACTATTTCCCTAGGCATCACTGTTGTAGTTGGTAACCTTAGTGGTCTATCTCTTTAGGGTCTTTACACAAGGTGACTATGGATGGGCAAGTCTTCATGGTACCTGGAATCGACATTGGCCAAACTCACTCGGGCTCCTTGGAGGGTATACCCACGATTATGTGTGGGAGCTTGCATCAAGGCGTAAGTCTGTTAAGCAGGTTGTCAACGTAAATTTTCCACCCTCTGTATCTAAGCCCCTTCTTACTTTGTTCTCGCGACATTGAATTTCATCACCAACTAGTGTGCTCATTGTGAGAAGGTTTTTGTTTGCTTGTTTTCTTACTAGATTTTTAGCGTGTGTTGTTTGTTCTCCCTAGCAGAATCTAGGTTGGATCTTTATTTTTTATTGCATCAGTTACCAGAATGACCAATGAAGGAACCCCTTTGCTAGGGGAACCCTTTGTTTTTCCTTCTTACGGAAACGTTGGTCCTCCTTATATTTCTACCTTGAGCCTTCCAAGTCTCACAATTGGGTTACCAATATGGTTTGTTTCCACTCTAGTGATCTTGAATGCAGGTGCTTTAGATATAAGCACACCACCCCCACATCAACCTCATGTCAACCTTTCTCCTTCTTCACCTGTCAGGTCTCCTTCCATTTCTCCTTCTTTGACTAGTGAAATCTCTCAAGAGAGTAGCCATATTGATAAGAAGAAGAAGAAACGAAAAGAGAAGAAGAAGAACCAGAAAGGGTCCAAACATCCAACCATATAAGATGTTGGATCCAAGCAACCAACTACTATTAATCATACTGGGAGTGTTGATGAGGTCGACAAGATTAAAATGAAGAATCCAAAACCCAAATTCCCTTGTAGTCTTTGTAAGGGTGACCACTTTCTAAGGGATTGACCTAGTATTCCCAAGCTCTTAGAAATGTGGTCCTCCACACCATCGGCCCTTGCTCGAAATGCTGGTGACACCTCGTCAACTAGTGACATTAAGGTTGGTAAGAATAAGACAACTTTCAAATTTCCTTCTATGTTATGCGAAGGTGATCATTATTCTCACCTTTCTCCTTGTATGGATGAGGCTTCTTCTCTTTTGTAAAAGCTTCAACTTCCAATTGGTTATCGTAAGATTTTCCCCCAACCCATCTTTAGTTGATGAAATGGTCAATCCGGTTCCATCCCCAATCAGTCTGGTTGATCAGCTGGTCAATCTAGTTTCATCCTCCGTTGAACCACTAACCAAAGTAGCAGGTCCAGTTCTGTCATCGATCAACCCCACTTTGCATCTGAAAAGTGAAACCAAAGTGACTGATCAAGTCTCATCATTGGTCAGTCCCACCCTTAATCTGAAGAGTGCCAACGTGGTCAATCCCACTCCTCCTCTGACGAGTGCCAAAGTGGTTTCTCCGGTTCCTTCATTGGTTAGTCCGGTTGATCATGTCGTCAATCCAGTCATGTCCTTAGTTGAACTTGTTGGACACACCTACTACACTGAGAGG
>SNQJ01S0027328.1:80493-101028 GCA_010110895.2 Picea sitchensis | reverse complement strand
CCCATGAGGGATTTCACCATAAGGGGACCACTTTGGAGTTCATCCATTTGTGCTCCTTATCAATCATGATAAGACAATAATGAGAGCATGGGTCCTCCAACCATTCTTCTAGGATAACTCAATCCGCAAAGCGTCTTCCCGTGAGGGATTTTACCATAAGGGGACCACTTTGGAGTTTATCCATTTGTGCACCTTATCAATCATTATAAGACAATAATGAGTCATATATACATTTTTCCAACAATGGATCATATACCAATGAAACCACATCGATCCATCTTCATCAAGTATCAACGACAACTCATTGATCCATCTTCATCATATCAATGACAACTCATTGATCCATATTCATCTATGCATTCTCATCAAGGACAATAAATATTACATTACATCAATAATCAATCAATCAATCCTTTGGCATCAATCAATCACTTGAAATCAATCAATCAAACCATTGGCATCAATGATAACATGATCCAACAATTGGTGCCCCTCCGGTTGATCATGTCGTCAATCTGGTCACATCCTTAGTTGAACCAGTTGCCAAAGTGGTTGATCTGATCCCATATTCAGTCAATCCCGCTCTCCCGTTAGCGAGTGAAACTCAAGCGGTCAATCCATTTCTAGTTGTCGACCCCATTCTACCCTTTGAGAATGAAACCCAAGTGGTCGTTTGATGTCATTATCAATCGATCCTACTCTCCCGCTAGAGAGTAAACCCAATTCTGCCCATGTTTTTCTCATTGATACAGAATCTACCATGCTGGGGGAAATCCTCCTTCTCCTGTGAAACCCCCTCCAAGTAATGAGGCCATCCTTTTTGATTGGGGTGTGCTAACTAGACCTCGTCTTCCCTCTCACATTCCTTTCAATATCACAGTACAGGTTTATGGTCGGGATGTTCCTCATGCACTGAGAGATGAAGGTTCGTCTGTTAGTATTTTTTCCTCTATTGCTTGGCAAGATTTGGGTTATCCTCAGCTTGTGCTAGTTACCCAAACTATTTTTTCTTTTAACAGAAGAACCAATCACCCTTTAGGGATCCTTCCTCAGTTTCCCATAAATTTGGGAGGGAAAACTTTCTTTGTTGATGTCATGGTAGTCCAAGACCCCTTGGATTTCGATTTACTCCTTGGGCGAGATTATGTCTATGCCATGAAATCTATTATGCCCACTCTTTTTCATGTGATATCTTTCCCGCATGATGGAAGAATGGTGACTCTTGATCAACTTTCGTTTGTTGGCCCTGACTTAACCATCAACCCAATGACCTCCCTAAATGGGTCTTATATGTATTCGGTCTCACCCCTACCACAGGTCAATTATGTGGCATTGTCTCCCATGACTTCAACTTCTGATGACTTAGATCCGGTAGTTGACATGGTGATCTCTTCGGTAGGGCTATCAAAGCTTGATCTCCTTACCTCTGATGAGACCCTCAACATGTGTTCCTTTCGGAACATTCTTCTTCCGTCCAGTGAATATCTCTTGGAAGCCATGACTGAGTTTTGTCCCTTGACATGGTGTCCTTCCAGAGCGTTATCCTCTTGGAATCCATGATCAAGAAGAGTCCATGAGCATAGTTTCCCTCTCTGTGGCAAGCTCGTTAAAAAATGAAACATAAACTTTGAGCATAGTTTTCCTCTTTGTAGCAAGATCGTTAAAAAATGAAACATAAATTTGGGGATTCAACCCGGAGCCATGAGCATAGTTATTTTCTTGTGACAAGATCATTAAAAAATGAAACAGTCACCTCTCATATCGATTCGAGTCTTTCATTAGGTCTCGTATTTGAACCTTCATTTCATCCACCCTTATCCTTTTTCTCCATCTAGTACAGAAATTGGTGACAACCTCAAAGTCGGTGAATGAATTGAAGCTTGGGGGGCATGTCTCCATCCTATGATGATCATTATGGAGTTAGGCCACTAGATTTCAAGATGGGGAAAGAGTACCGATCTTAGTCTTTTCTCTTTATTGCGCTCGAAAAAACATGAGAACATAACTGAGTAGACTTTTATCACTTTTTTAGTCTCGTAAAGGTTATACAAAAAAGGAACCCCCTGGTGTCGTCTTTAAGTTGTTTTCAGACTCTCTAAACATGAAAAGATTGCTGAGTGATCTTTCTTCCTTTAACACTCGTTAAAAGGTTTGAAAGGGCGTATTTCGAGTGATAATTTATCTCTTTTTTGACCTCGTGAGACTAACATTATGAAAAAGGACAACAATGGAATTGTCTTTAAGTCATTTTTAGACTCTCTAAATATGAAACACCACCAAGTTTACCTTCTTTGGACTCGTTAAACAACCATACATTGAAGGGCCCATATAGGACCAAACCCTTACTTCTTCTAGTTCTTTAAACAAAGGAAGATGGACTTACTGAAGGTGAGTTATATCAAACACGTGTTACCCTCCTCGAGCTCGTTAAATTAAAAAGAGGTACTCGTCTATCTGGATGGGGGAAAAATTTGAAGGAAGCAAGCAAAGATGTTTTTGAAAACATTACAAGTCACTCTTACGGTCGTCCTTAAACACGACACTTTGTCTTTGCATACATTGTAATCCTCCGAACCTATGCACTAAAATAATCCTTTGAGTTTCTTTACTCCTTTGGGTCACCCGACGAAAGTCACAGTATCCATTAGATCATCATGATTTATTCCATGTCGTGTTTTTGTTGTTGTGACTCAGTGTTCAAGGGAAGTATCTTCCTTGAGAGTCAACCATCACAAATTTTCTATTTCAATACCCATGTCAGTCCATGTTCATTTGATCTACCAATTTACATCTCTGTTTCAGTTTCATGTCATTGATGGGGGTTACATCAAGGCCCTCCTGCGAAGAGTCTATTCTTGTCGAACTCAAAACATTATCCATGAACTAGACTTAGAAACTAGTTAGTACCTTGGGACCTCCATGCCTCAATGGTAGGCTTCCTCGCTTCTGGCAGTGGGTTTACATCATTGACCCATGATCGGGTGATTCTAGGAATGTTCGACTTCAACTCATCTATTCACATTCGCTGGAATGTACTAGGGTACCTTGGGAATCATTGACATATGTTGGCCCTTAACCAACTTTTGAGGATCCTTGGTCATGTTTGACCTATTTTGGGACTTTGATAGGCTGTCGAAGGTGGAGCACAAGATGAAGCGGAGATTGCGGGATCTCGGCCCCTTTTAGGGCCCTTTTTTGGATTCAGGATTATGTAATGGTTATGGGATGTTGGCCCATGGGTTTACCCATGTTTAGGCCTGTTTTGTAATGTATAAATAAGTATCTAGGCAATGTAAGAGAGAGACCAGAAAGAGACCTAGTAGGTTGGTGTGCTAAGTGCTAGAGTTGGATCTATGTGATCAAGAGTTGTAAGTTCTTTGTGCATACTGTGTGAGGCTTGCAAGGCTAGTGCAAGTAACTATAAGATACTGTGTGAAGGCTTTGTGCTATACCCTAGCTAGAAGAAGGAGGATCTGGAGGAGTGCACATAGAACTCTTGTCTTCTGCAGAGTAGAACTTGGATGCTAAGTGCCTGTAAGAAGCTTGACCAAAGATAATAAAGAAGAGAAGAGTTGGTGGACGTAGCCCCAGGGTGGGGGTGAACGACCTAAATGCTGTGTTGCTATGCTTTGTGCGATGTATTGATGTATTATGTGTTTAATTGCTTAGTGCTTTAATATAGATGGATGATATATAGATATGTTGATGCTTAGTGCTTAATAATATGGATGGATGTTGGATCTGACTTATGTATGTATGCTTAGTGCTTAAGTACCTTAGATCTGAATGAATATTGTGATACTCTGTAATTAGGGTTTAACTGCACTGTAACTGAGACTAGATATTGATGAATGTTAACTATTGAGTTCTCTGTTAAGTGTTAGAATCACATATTTGTGTCCTAGCTAAGGTTACAGACATCTGAGTCCTGCAACCACCCCTGCCTCTACCTCAGGTGAGACTTTATCTGCTTCACAGGCATTGCCGAAAGGGCCGATAGTTAGGGTTTTGTTGGTGTGTTGTTGTAGCGTTGAACCCTGGGTCTACCCCCGTGCTAACAAATGGTTCCATCGCTAGGACCTATTGGCACTTGACCAAGTTTTGAGGATCCTTGGTCATGTTTGACCTATTTTGGGACTTTGACAGGATGTTAAAGGTGGAGTGCAAGACGAAGCAGAGATCCTGGTATCTGGGCCCCTTTTAGGGCCCTTTTTGGGATTTGGTATTATGTAATGGGTATGGGATGTTGGCCCATGGGTTTACCCATGTTTAGGCCTATTTTGTAATTTATAAATAAGTAGCTAGGCAATGTAAGAGAGAGACCGAAAAGAGACCTAGTAGGCCAGTGTGCTAAGTGCTAGAGTTGGATCTATGTGATCAAGAGTTGTAAGTGATTTCTGCATACTGTGTGAGGCTTTCAAGGCTAGTGTAAGTAACTGTAAGAGACTATTTGAAGGCTTTGTGCTATACCCTAGCTAGAAGAAGGAGGATCTAGTGGAGTGCATGAAAATCTCTTGTCTTCTGTGGAGTAGAACTTGGATGCTAAGTGCCTGTAAGAAGCTTGACCAAAGATAATAAAGAAGAGAAGAGTTGGTGGACGTAGCCTCGGGGTGGGGGTGAACCACGTACATGCTGTGTTGGTATGCTTTGTGTGATGTATTGATGTGTTTATGTGTTTACTTGCTTAGTGCTTTAATATAAATGGATGATAGATAGATCTGTGGATGCTTAGTGCTTACCTGATGCGTCCCAGTTCACCTCATCTGGAAGGACCAGGTCCATGCTTCCCCGAAAATCCACTACGGGATATGGGAAGTCTTCTATCACGATCAATTGGTGTCCCAACCAAGCGAATAAGTCACCAGTGAACCTGAACTCTATCTTTGATCCTAGTCTTAGAGAGAGGCTAGTCCATCGCTCCATACGTGATTCTCCCACTGGTCATACTACTAATGTAATCTGAGGTTGCATCTGAGGAATGCGTTCTAATAAGAACTAAAGAAAGAATGAACTGTATCTGAACTGCTTCTGCTGCCCTACTCTGCATCTAATAATCTACTCCTTCACATTCTGAAGGAACCCTGCACTCCAGTTAAACAGTGTTGGCTCTAGACATTATAAGCCATAGGCCAACTATGATCTTGAAACTAAGTGCAATTTGGTACTTCCCACTATACTCGTAATGGAAAATAGAATGGACCGAAGAGGTAAATCCCTGATGTCTTTGATTGTGATTCTACCTCCCACTAATCTTGACCCTGGGACACAATGGTTTGCCAAGTACTCATACACAGACACAAAAATTTCCCTCTGTCTGGAAAAAATAACAGGGGCCCCTCCCTTTGAGAGGTCGGTCAGGAAGTACACATATTCCAACTCAATGGTAAGAAGATGCATTCCAATTTGGAACCCTTGTTCTGGAACATTCCACAACCCGATCATATACTTGAGAAGAAGAATCTCTTTCTTCATCTTTTTCATTTTGAAGAACTTGAGGAGACCGTAATTCCTCAAGGTGACCCTTGATCGGGGACTTTGCAAGGCAACTACATCATCGAGCTCATGCTCTCTTTCTTTCCACTCTATCATGACTTTTTTCAGGTTTACCTAGAATCATCAACAACCAAAAGTCATTAGTCACGTTTTTCGGCAATTATTCGGCAATAAACAAAATTTAAAAAACATTTTTTCTCCTTTTATGAGGCCAACGGCCCGTATACACACACACCAAGGTGCCAACTCTCCCTTAAAAGGGCCACCAGGGTGTTGTGAAAAAAATATAACGCCTCCCTTTACACATTGAAGGAGCATTGGCGTTTTGGGGCATTTTTCTTTTGTTTTTCGGGCACCGCCCCTCTCACTCCCACATTAGAGTGTTGGTGCGACCTTACCATCTTGCAGGGGTGCTAAAAAAATTGGACAACACTCCTCCTCTAATTCTAGAAGAGCACCGAGCCCTTTTTGGGTGCTTGAGATAACCCATGGCATCATTTTTACAGCCTAGTCATTGCTTTAAAAAAAAATTTAAACCGTACAAATTGAAGAGAGGAAGAAAAGAACCAACCTGATCAAGACAGTGACAGAAATAGGTGACCATAGCTCTGGCACCAAACAAACAAAGATTCACGCTCCAAAGCTCAAATTCTCCACTTCTACAAATCTTTGCACAAATGAAATGGTAAAAGACATTTTTACCCCATTTTACTATTATAAATTTCATTTTTTCCAAACTATAGTTATTTTGGGCTTTTGAGAAATATTTTGGAGGCCTTATTAATACGCTGGTATGTAGTTTTGACATTATTGACAGGTTTCAAAGAAGTTTTGTTCGATTTTCATCTTGTCACATTAACAAGCATAGTCTTAGTTCGTTCTCACGCTCGGAAAACGTAAGAACACACTGAGTAAACTTTTATCTCTTTTTTGGACTCGCATGGATACACTAAAAATGCACCCCCTGGAGTCGTCTTTACACTCTTTTTAGACTTTCTAAACGTGAAAAGATTGTCGAGTGATCTTGCTTCCTTTCCCACTCATTAAAATTTTGAAAGGGCATCTTTCGAGTGATAATTTATCTATTTTTTGGCCTCGCGAGACTAACATTACGAAAAAGGAAAACACTGGAGTCTCCTTTAAGTCATTTTCAGACTCTCTAAATATGAAAAACCATCGATTTTACCTTCTCTGGACTCGTTAAACAATCATACATTGAAGGGCCCATATGGGACCGAACCCTTACTTCTTCCAGTTCATTAAATAAAGGAAGAGGGACTTATCAAAGGTGAGTTATATCAAGCATGTGTTACCCTCCTTGAGCTCGTTAAATAAAAAATAGTTACTCGTCTATCTGGATGGGGGAAAAATTGAAAGAACAAGCCAAGAAGTTTTTGAGAACATTACAAGTAACTCTTACAGTCTCCCTTGAACACGACATTTTGTCTTTGCAAATATTTTAATTCGTTAAACCTCTACATTGAACCAATCCTCTGAGCTTTTTTACTCCTTTGGGTCACCCGACAAAAGTCACAGTATCCACTGCATTATCGTCTTTTGGTCGATGTCATGTTTCTACTGTCATGACTCAGTGTTCAAGGGAAGTTTCTGCCTCAAGAGTCGTTCATCACAAATTTCTGTTTCAATACCCGTGTCAGTCCGTGTTCTTTTGATCCACCAATTACATCTCTGTGTCGGTTTCATGTCACTGATGGGGGATACATCAAATCCCTCCTTCGACGAGTCTATTCCTGTCGACTTCAGCACATTATCCGAGAACTAGACTTAGAAACAATTAGTACCTTGGGACCTGCATGCCTCAATGGAAGGCCTCCTCGTGTCTGACAATGGGTTTACATCATTGACCTCTGATAGGATGATTCCATGGATTTTCGACTTTATCTCATCCCTTAACATTCGTTAGAATTTACTAGAGTACCTTGGGAATCATTGAAATCAATGGTGATTTCCCTCGTGCTTGTTAACGGTTTACCTCATTGATCGGTAATCAAGTGGTTTCTGCCATGTTCGACATCATGACATCTATTCACATGGTTAGATTCGTACTACATCAGGATCGGTAAAAATACGCAGGGTTGAGTCATCACTCTTATATGTACTTTGTCGAGGTTGCAACGGAGTTTCTGTTGAATGTTGACACATATACTTTCACATAGATCCACTTTGTATTGGTCGTGGCTATGTCTTGTCGTCTCCTAGATCCACTATTTATTCTTCATGGCTACGATCAGTTCTGGTCATAGGAGTATAGATCCACATTGTATCTTCAGTGGCTATACCTTTTTGAAAATATAATTATGGATCTGCAGTGTATTTTATGGCGGCCATACCCTTAATGTATTTATCACTCAAGCATAGGTATGCATGCCTTGGGTTTGAAACATGTCATAATATTTGTTTGATGGTTGTGTGCAGCTTTTTCCAGGTTCTCCAAGTCCATACCCTTGCTCGAAAAATTCTACAAAGTACTTCAGTCATCAATTCCCGTCTTCTAACTTCACACTTTGGGGGCAATCTGTTACACATCAAATTTACTCACTTCAATGATGACCTATTGTCGTCATGACTAGTGTCACAAGTGTCTCATTTTGGTTGCAAGTGTCGCAAACATCATATTTCCATCTTTCCTATGTCATGTCTCTAACAACATCATAGGGACACTTAAGACACCTTCAAATACTGGTTTAAGAAGGAGAAAACATTTGATTAAGAGTAGAAAACCTTTACCATGGAACAGACCACCCGAAAATGGATTTTGGAGGGCAGTGCTCCCCTACCCACTGTCAGGGAGTGCCAGTGCTCCCTGTCCTTCTTTGGGGGAGTGTTGAAACTCTCTGTGCACCCTTTTGGGGGAGCGTTGGCCTGTTTCAACAAATTTTGGGTTGTTGAGGAAAATCAGGGATAAATCCCCCTCATCTCTGGAGTTGGTTGGATTTGAATCTGAGGTTAAGGCTACATCTTAGGGAGGATCCACAACTGATGGAGAAGGATCCTCAACCTATACCAATAATTTCTAAGGCGGTTGGGTCTCTACAAGATTATATAAGGAGGCCTTCTCATGGTGAAAGGAGATATAGAGAAATTGAGAAGCACCTAACTTATGATCTCATAAGGAAGGAGAGACATCGAAGGCATCAAACTTATGATCTCATAAGGGAGATATCATTGAAGCATAATCAATTTGTGTGTGGATTACTTGAGCAAAGGGTTGGACAAGGAGAGCTTGGAGAAGCTGCTACATCTACATCATGGTTGTAAGAACTTTGCTTTGTTTTCATTAATATACATATGTTCTTGGCCTATTTCTTTCAAGGTTGTGTTTATTCTACATGAACTTGTCTCTATTAGATAGATCTGGTTTCAAGCTAATCTTAGTAGAATAGGAAGCTTGTTCTGTCTTTGTTTTGTTTGCAGGACTTATCGAGGAGCTTGGGGATCAAAGATCAACTCGGACTGTGTGAGGATGAACTTCGTTAAAAAGGTACACCGTTTGTTCTCTTCTCTATACATTAGTTTAGCTAGATTTAAAAGGATGTCAATGTCCAATGTTAGCACCCTTTCTGTCTTGGTCTTAGGGGTCTAGAGCCCAAGATGGAATCCACTTGTTCGAAGGGGGATTTATCTGTAACAGAAATTGGAAGGGAGTGTCAGTGCTCCCTACCCTTCTTTGGGGGAGCGTTGCAATTCTTTGTGCACCCTTTTGGGGGAGCGTTGGCCTATTTGAGGGAATCTTTGACTATAGAGGAAAATCAGGGAAAAATCCCCCTCATCTTTGGGGTTAGGTGGATTTGAATCAGAGGTCAAGGATGGATCTTAGCGAGGATCCACAAATGATGGAGAGAGATCCTCAACCTATCCCAAGAATATATAAGGTGGTTGGGTCTCTCCAAGATTATATAAGGATGCCTTCTCATGGTGAAAAGAAGATGGAGAAATAGGAAGGCATCAAACTTATGATCTCATAAGGAATATATCAGTGAAGTTACAGGCATTCTTTTGGTGGATTATTTGTGCAAAGGGTCTGGATAAAGAGATCTTGGTGAAGTTGTTGCATCTACATCTATGGTTGTAAGCACTTTTCTTTGTTTTCATTAATATAAATATGTGCTTGGCTTGTTTCCTTTAAGTTTGTGTATGTTTCATGAATTTGTTTCTTTTGATAGATCTATTATGAAGCTAATCATGGTAGAGTAGGAAGTATGTTTCATTGTTGCTGCTCATTGTGTTGTACGACCTTCTGAATAACTTGGAGATCAAGATCAGCCTGGATCGAGCAAGGACAAACGTCGGTAAAGGTATTTACCTTTCTTTCTTATTCTTCCTTGAATAGTTTAGCTTCATGAAAAGGAATGTCAGTGTCCACATTAGCACCTTTCTGTCTTGGTTATAGGGGTCTAGTATCCAAGCGAAAATCCACTTGTCTGCAGGGGGACTATCCTGTAACAAGGAGCATCTCCAACAAAGCAAAGAGGAAGACAGTTGGGTGCACTAATGCGTATTTTGAAATATTTTGAATTCCAAAGTTTGCATATTAATGCAATATTAGAAAATGATTTTGAGTTATGAACATATTTAATGATCGGAGGCTGAGCCATCGCATAAGATCGATGAGGGAATGTATTTTTATTTAATGTGAAGGATTGCAATACAGATCTGGAGTGTTCTCTATTATCTTTCTGACTCAAATACTTATTGAAATAAATGTTAAGTTGTTGAAAGATTTTATTTTGATAGGATTACATAGAGTAGTTGGAGGGAAAGGCTTGAAGATCACCTCCTGTATAAAGCTTTGTGTTGTTGTGGATATGAGGCTATTGAATCTAGTGTGTAGATTTCCATTATGAATGTAATTTTCAATTGAATAAATATAACAGAGGAACATTGTACTAAATGTATGTTGTTGTTGCATCTATCTGAATGAGTAAATGGTAGATTTTTATTTTATTCTCTGTTATTTTCTTGTTCTTGTATACATGCATGCATTTACATGGTTGAATGTATGAATCACTATGAATAGTGAAAATTTTTTAGTTGTTTCTCTTCTACGAGCGAGTGCAAGGAGTGCATAGTATCCGCAAGGGGTGCATCGATGGAGTCTGTTTCGACTCAAAGCTCAGAAGGGATAGCGTGGGACTTATGTCTGCAAGGCATGCATAGACGTCTCCAAGGATTGTGTGACAGATTTTTTAGACTCTAAATTTCAGAGGAGCAGTATGACGTTAGTCACATAAGAGATAAAGAGTTGGAGAATAGTCACAAGGAGTGTGAAATCACCCGCAGAGAAATTAGGCATGGAAGAGTACCTGCTGCAAGGCATGCACAGGTCGAGATTTATACTAAGTGTCAATGGGAGTGTTCTGAGGAACAAGAGAAAGTCGAGGAAGTTAAGCACAAAAGGAAAAGCGGAGGGAAATATTCGAGGAGGGGAAACCCCGAGGTTTTCATCAAAAGTCCGTGGATAAGATTTGTCCGGGAGGGAGGCGAACAATTCCACACCGTCATATCCAAAGGAACTACGCAGAGGTTGGTCGTAGAGTATTTTGGCACTTCATGGTTCGGGAAGTTTGGAGGTGTCGCAAGTGTAAAGTCATGAAATC
Source organism: Picea sitchensis (assembly GCA_010110895.2). Taxonomy (NCBI): domain Eukaryota; kingdom Viridiplantae; phylum Streptophyta; class Pinopsida; order Pinales; family Pinaceae; genus Picea; species Picea sitchensis. Next base: position 89,917 of record SNQJ01S0027328.1, on the reverse strand, counting down.
GTGGAGTCACGAAGAAAATTACAACCATAGGCTATGTAGGAGACACGTGACATAAATCTGGAAGTTTACGGAAGAGCACTTCAGGAAGAGATGAAGGTAGAACTCACAACCTTTCCGAAGTCTGAATTTGCGAAGGGTTTAGTCAGGAGTTAATACTCCCGAAATTGAGTGTTACCGAGAGCACCGAAGAGCGAAGGAACGGGTAGTTCAACCCTGTGAGTAACACAAAAGGGACCTGTGTATTGAGCATTCGGGGTCTGTCGAAGGCCTAAAGAGTCAATTCGACTCGAGAGTTTGAAGATCCAAGACCAGGAGGTCACGTAGCCATAAAGGAGGGAAGGGGTCTGCACCAGGAGTGGTATCAAAGCTGATTCAGAATTGATTTATGTAGGAAGAGAAGTAGGCTGATATCGGCAAGAGGTATCATATACGTCAGCATAATTCCACCTAGAAGACGTGTTGAGCCGCCCATAGAAAATAGATATATGGAAAGGGAGATGAGGGAATTACGTGCAAGGCCAGATTCCATTAAAACAACACAAAGGAGAGCACCTGATGTTGGAGACGTCAACAATGCCAAATTTGAAGAAGTGGAAGTCGAATAAGCTATAGCAGAGGATGCAACAAAAGAACGCTTGCTAAAAGTGGTTGTCAAGTTGGGAGCCAGAGCGAAGATCGATGTCCCAATGTATGAAGGTAATTTAGACACAGAAGAATTTCTTGATTAGATATAAGAAATGGATAAGTATTTCTACTATGAACATGTCAAGGAGGAGAAAAAGGTGAGACATGTCGTCACTAGGTTGAAAGGACATGCAACACTGTGATGGGATGAACTGCAGGCCGACAGGAGGAGTAAAGGGAAAAAAAATATTAAGAGTTGGGATAGAATGGTAGCCAAGCTAAAGGAGAAATTCATACCCAAATATTTCCAGATAAATTTGTTCAGGAGGATGGAAAACCTGAGACAGAAAGGGATGACTGTGAAGGAGTACATAGAGGAGTTCTATATATTGAACATCAGGGCTGGAGAGAGAGAGAGAGAGAGAGAGAGAGAGAGAGAGAGAGAGAGAGAAACGAAGAGAAAGTTTCTATATATATCAATGGCTTGAGATATGATATCCAAGACGAAATCAGCATGGCGACAGTCAGAAAAGTAGAGGATGTGTATCAGATTGCACTGAAAGCATAAGAAAAGTTGGCCATGCAGTAGAGTCAACAAAACAGAGGTCGAAGCTTGAACAGAGGAAAAGGAGTTTCCAGGAACAAAGCACAGAATCTCAAGGACAAGACGGAGAAACCACATAGTTACTTTGAGAGAGGAGGAAGTTCCCAAGGAAGGTAGAGTGGTGGCATAAACTCTTTTCCCAGAGGAAGAGGAAGAGGCAGAGGAGGAGAAGTAATATGTTATGCTTGTGGAAAAACAGGGCACATGTCTTGGGATTGTCTCGAGAGAAATAAAGAAGGAGGTGAAGCTCACATTTCAGAAGCACAAAAGTGAGATGTCGAGGCAGAAGGTACAAAGGATGGGAAATATTTGATGATGAAGAAAGTTCTCTTGAAACTAGAGCCAAAAATTGGAAGGCCAACTCAGAGGAACAGTTTGTTCAGGACAACCTGCAAAACGAAGGACATGGTTTGCAAGGTGATAATTGATAGTGGGAGCACTGACAACTTAGTATCCACAGAGATGGTGGAGAAGCTAGAGCTAGAGATGACTGCACACCCAACACTGTATAAAGTCTCATGGCTGCAAAAAGGTCATCAGGTAACAATAACTAAAAAATGCCTTGTTGAACTTAAGATAGGAGGATATAGAGATGAAATTATGTGTGATGTGATTCCCATGGATGTATGTCATCTTTTTTTGGGAATACCATGGAAGTATGACAGGAATGTCATTAACGATGGGAGAAGAAATACTTACACCTTAGAGAAGAATGGCAGGACACATAGGTTGCTACCAATAGAAGAGAAGAAGGTGAACGATTAAGCTAGCACGAGTATACTTCTCATGAGCGGGAAGGAACTCCCGAATGAAGTGAAGAAGGAACATGAGATGTAGTTTGTTGTAGTAAGGAAGTCGAGGGTTATCCTTACCAGTGCTTCGATGGAATATTTTCCTAAGGAAGTTCATGAATTGTTAGAGAATTTTGTTGACATAGTAGCAGATGAGTTTCCAAGCTCATTGCCACCTATCAGAAGTATCAACCATCACATTCACTTGATACCAGGAGAAAAACTTCCGATCAAAGTAGCATACAGGTTGACACCTCAAGAGAATAAGGAGGTGAAAAGACAGTTTCAAGAGATGTTAGACAAAAGATTGATTAGAGAAAGATTGAGTCCATGTGTAGTACCAACTGTATTGAGCCCGGAGAAGGATGGAGGATGGAGATGTTTACAGACTCAAGAACCATAAACAATATCACCATCAGATATAGATTTCCATTACCGAGGATGGATGACTTGATGGATTATTTGAGTGGAGCGAACTATTTTTCAAAGATAGATTTGAAAAGTGGATATCACCAGATAAGGATGAGAGAAAGTGATGAGTGGTAAACAACATTCAAGACAAATGAGGGGTTGTATGAATGGCTCATTATTCCATTTGTCTTGACAAACTCCCCGAGTAATTTTATGAGACTCGCAAATGAAGTGTTGAAATATTTCAATGGCAAGTTCGTGATTGTATATCCTACTGGTCTTTAGAGTGACTAAGGAGGATCACTTGAGACATTTGACATTAGTGATGAGGAGGCTACAACAAGAGAAGTTGTTGATTAATCTAAAAAAATCCTCTTTTATGAAGACATATCTCATATATTTGGGGTTTGTGATCTCTTCAAATGAATTGAAGATGGATCCTGAAAAGGTGAAAGAAATTAGAGAATGGTCGTCACCGAGAAATATCTTTGAGGTGAGAAATTTCCATGGATTAGCAAGTTTCTATCGGAAGTTCATGATAAATTTTAGTGGGATTAGCGCTCAAATGATGGATACAGTGAAGAAAAGACACAAGTCTTTCAAATGGATAGAAGAGTCTGAGAGGAGATTCAAAATATTGAAGGAGAAAATAACAAAACAATTAATTTTGGTATTGTCGAATTTCAGAAAAATGTTTTAGGTGAGATGTGATGCGAGTAGAGTTGCAATTGGAGCGGTCTTAAGCCAAGATAATAGGCTTATTTCATATTTTAGTGAGAAGTTGAATGAAACTAAGAGGAAGTAATCCATGTATGGAAAAGAGTTATATGCCATATTTCAAGCCTTGAAGAAATGGAGGCACTATCTCATACCAAAGGAGTTTGTTTTGTATAGTGATAATCAAGCTTTGCAATTCATAACTAGATAGGAGAAGTTAAACCAGAGACATGCCAAGTGGACAGAGTTTATGAAAAATTTCACTTTTGTTATTAAACACATTTCTGGTAGTGCTAACAAGGTTGTTGATGCAGTGAGCATAAGGATTCTGATTCTGCAGGAATTTTAGGTCAAAACTTTGGGGTTTGATCACCTTAAGGAAATGTACCACAATGATCCAAATTTTGGGGAGGAATATGAAGCATGTGTGAATCCTGTACTTAGAGACAGAAGCCATTGGGATGAATATCTAATTCAGGATGGGTTGATGTTCAAGGGTTGCCGATTGTGCATACCAAGATGTTCGATGAGGGAGAATTTGTTGAAGGAAAAGAGTAGTGGAGGTGTAGCCAGACATTTTGGCCATGAAAAAACGTTTTCTCAATTAAGCGGTTCATATTATTGGCTAGGTATGAGAGCGGAGGTGACGAGGTTTGTGAACAAGTGTAAGATTTGTCAGTATCCCAAGGGGCAGAAGCAAAACAATGGGTTGTATCAACCATTACCTATTCCAGAGAGGCCTTGGGATGCGATAAGCATCGATTTCATGTTGGGGTTTCCAAGGACACAAAGAAGAAGTGATTCCATATTTGTGGTAGTTGACAGATTTTTGAAGATGGAACACTTTATCCCATGCCAAAAGACTAGTGATGCAATGCATGTTGAAAATGTGTTTTTAAAAGAGGTTGCGAGAACCATGAATTTCCTAGGAGCATAGTTTCAGATAGGGATAGCAATTTTGTTGGTAATTTCTGGAGGACATTGTGGAATAAATTGGGGACAGAGCTGTATTTTAGTGATGCATATCATCCTCAAACAGATGGATAGACCAAAGTGGTGAATCAAAGTTTAGGGGATTTTCTGAGGAGTTTGGTCACTGAACACCATAGTCAGTGGGATAAGATTCTAGCACAAGTGGAGTTTGCATACAATGACTCAGTGAAAAGAAGCACTAGGAAAATTCCATTTCAGATAATGTATGGAATGAACCCGAGGGGAGTGTCAAAGTTGAGAGATCTGAAGCAGAGTGAATTTAGGAGCTCTAGAGCCAAAGAATTCACTGCAGAAATGCAGGAACTTCATAATCAAATCAAGGAGTAGTTGAAGAAGAGCAATAGTGAATACAAGCGTAGAGTTGATCAAAACAAAAGAAAACTTGAATTTGAAGTTAGAGATCAAGTTCTAGCACATCTAAGGAACGAGATGTTTTCGAGGGGAACATATAATAAATTGAAATTGAAAAAGATTGGGTCGTGTAAAAGCCTGAGAAGATTTGGGGAGAATGCTTATGAGATAGAGCTACTAGGAGATGTGGGTATATATCCCATATTCAACATTGCAGAACTGTATCCGTACAAGGAAGATGGAGCGAGAGGATCCAAAGATCAAAGGAAGATCCAGTGGGAGAAATAGATGCCTGTAGTGGAGAAGCCGCGGATGGAGAAGATCATATATCAATGAGTTGGTAAGAAGACCAACATGAAAACATATTTTGAATATTTAGTGAAGTGGAAAGGACGACCAATGGAAGATTCCAGCTGGGTTGGTGAAGAAGACATCCAGAAGCATGGAAGATCAATGCAGGATCTCATGGACAGGAGTCCATGATTTTTTCAGCCAGAGGAGTATGATGCAGGAGCATCACCAACAAAGAAAAGAGGAAGACAGCTGGGCACACTAGCACATATTTTGAAATCTTTTGAATTCCAAATTTGGTGTATTAATGTAATATCAGAAAAATATTTTGAGTTGTGAACATATTTAATGATCGAAGGCTGAGCCATCACATAAGATCGATGAGGGAATGCATTTTTCTTTAATTTGAAGGATTGTAGTACAGATCTAGAGCGTTCACTCTTATCTATCTGACTCAAATATTTATTGTAATAAATGTTAAGTAGTTGAAAGATTTTATTTCGATAGGATAACATAGAGTAGTTGGAGGAAAAGGCTCGAAGAGCATCCCCTGTATAAATCTTTGTGTTGTTTCCAAGATGAGGCTGTTGAATCTAGTGTGTAGATTGCCATTGTAGCAAATAACTGAGAGCTACAAAGATGTAGTGTATGAATGAATTTAATTTTCAGTTGAATGAATATAATAGAGGAACATTGTCCTAAATGTATGTTGTTGTTGCATCTATCTTAATGAGTAAATGGTAGATTTTTGTTTTATTCTCTATTATTTTCTTGTTCTTGTATCCATGCATGCATTTACATGGTTGAATGTATGAATCACTGTGAATAGTGAATAAGTTTTAGTTGTTTCTCTTCTACAAATGAGTGCAAGGAGTGCATAGTGTCCAAAAGGAGTGCGTCGATGGAGTCTATTTCAACTCGAAGCTCAGAAGGGATAGCGTGGGACTTATGTATGCAAGGAGTGCATAGACATCCGCAAGGAGTGTGTGACAAATTTTTTAGAGTCGAAAGTTCAAGAAGAGAAATATGACGTTAGTCACAAAAGAGATAAGGAGTTGGAGACCAGTTGCAAGGAGTGAAAAATCACCCGTAGACAAATTAAGCTTGGAAGAGTACCTGCTGCAATGTGTGCACAAGTCGTGATTTCTACTAAGTGTTGAGGGGAGTTCTCTGAGGAACAAGAGAAAGTCGAGGAAGTTAAGTAGAGAAGGGAAAGTGGAGGAAAATCTTTGAGGAGGGGAAACCCCGAGGTTTTCATCAAAAGTCCATGGATAAGATTCGTCCCAAAGGGTGGCGAACAATTCTAGACCGTCAGATCCAAAGGAACCGTGTAGAGGTTGGTCATAGAGTGTTTTGACACTTCATGGTTCGAGAATTCTAGAGGTGTTACAAGTGTAAATTAGAAAAATCACGGAGTCATGGAGAAAATTACAACCATAGGCTGTGTAGGAGACACGTGACATAAATTCAAAAGTTCGGGGAAGATCACTTCGAGAAGAGATGAAGGTAGAACTCGTGACCATTCCAAAGTATGAATTCGCAAAGGGTTTAGTAAGGAAATACTCCCGAAATTGAGTGTTACCGGAAGCACCAAAGAGAGAAGGCATGGGTAGTTTGACCCTGTGGGTAACACAAAAGGGACCTGTGTGTTGAGCATTCGGGGTCTGTCAAAGGCCCGAAGAGTCAATTCGACTCAAGATTTTGAAGATCCAAGACCGGGAGGTCGCACAACCCTAAAGGAGGGAAGGGGTCTATGCCACGTTGGAATCCAACCTATGGGATTCAAGCCCCATGGAATCCAAGGCTAGGCTTGTTGCTCCAAAATTGTCCAACAAACAAGGTCCTGCAAAAAAATGGGTAAGCCCTCCAAGGATCTCAAGTCAAAATATCATGGAAATTGAAAAACACATCTAATAAACAAGGAATCCAAAAATTTGCATCAAAAATACCTCATTAAATTAAACAAATTCTCAAAGACCCTATACAATTGACCAAGTTTAGGTATGGGAGGGGTGTCATAAAAGTCCTTTTGAGTAGACCAAAACCCTCAAGTAGGGGATGCTACCAAGGATTCCCCTTCAAGGTCATGTAGTCGATGATGAGGTGGATAGGGATTTAGAATTCATAGGTCAATGGGTTTCATGACATACAATGACTCATATTGTCGCATCTATGGGTGCCTTTGTAGAGGGTGTGTTGCACGTTCATTTTTAATGCATCCTTTTTCCAAACCCATTCATTTTCCATTAATTAATTAATAGTCCAAAACCTTGGGTACTCCCTAGAGTGAAATTGATTAGCTTGGGGGGAAGCACCATAAGGCCACTTGAAGCTAGAGGTACAAATAAATCCATATGCAAGGAAATAAAGGGACACCACATGAGTGTACACACCTCAACAAGTGGATACATTTATATAATCTTATTTTTCTTTTGCAGGTCTTTGATTTTTTAGGAAAATATTTTCATTTCTCTCAAGACCTCTTTGGTAGAGAATCTGGAAGTTTTATATTTTAGGATTTTGTCTTTTTTCTTATGACCATTCCTCTGGGCCTTCAACCTATTCTTCCCATGAGATAAGGTACATTCCATTCTTGGTTCACTAAAGCCAAATGGACTAGAATAGGGAAAAATGATGGGATTATGATAAGTAGAAAGTGATAAGTATGGTCGATAATGGTATGATGACCCCTCAAGGGACCCCCAGTGACACCTCTTCCCCAAAATTTGGCCACTTTCTAGGAAATCGATGACACTCACCAAGGTGAAACATGGTCAAAAGCATAATGTCCAAGCAGACATTCTATAATCAAAATTAGCTTCAATAAAACATACTTAAATGAATCAAATATTAGGGTGATTACCTGCCAAAATACCTGACTTGTACTGTATGTAGCAAGACCCATGTGCCTTCCATAAGCTAGATGGTGCGGTGGATGCACCGACGATGGATCCAAACTATGGTGATAGAGTGGGATTCCATATGTGAAAATGGAAACTATTAATCATGTGGTCTTTCGATACTCCATATATGTAACCTGAGGGCCTCAAGACATCATCTCCTTAGTTATCCCACAAAATGGGGATAACAGGGCCTACCTACACCCTTATTTGAGATCTATCCCATTAGATTCCTCTTTTCATCCTAATCGCAGTGGTCCCTATAATTGTTTATCCTTTTTTTTACTATGGTCCCAACCCCCTTCTGACACCCCTACTTGTGAAATATTCCATTGAACTCCTCTTTTAATCCTTATCACAATGATACCTATCATTTCTTAGCCTTGTTTTTTCGTGGACCCACACGCCCTTTTCATCCACCTTTTTTTCCCACCTCTTCCCATGTTTTCCCCTCACCATGGCCAATAATCACAACCAAGACCTATAAAAACACATAGCTATCCACATTGAGTCCAAAATGGACTACCTGAAAGAGGAATTGAAGAAGGGCATCAATTCCCACCTTGCCAGCTAGCTTGAATCCCACCTTGAGTCTCATCTTGACTCATTTTCTGCCAAGGTCCAAGAAAAACTTCCCATTTATGGAATCCTTTCCTCATCTAACCAAACTTATAACCTAAAAGGTATCACTTCCTCCAATTCCAAAAAAAAACAGTCCAACCCTTTTCATCATGATCTGTGTCTTCCTCGAGTGGAGGTGAACAAATTTGATGGCTCAGATCCCACTAGTTGGGTCACTCAAATGGAACACTACTTCTCCTTGCATGGAATCATTGATGAATTGGAAAACATCGTTACAATGTACTCTATTTGGACGCTAAACATTGGAAATGGTGGAAATGGCATCAAAAATCATGCCAAGGATATGAGGCTTGGACCCATTTTGTGGCTAAAATTTATGACCGTTTTGACACTGATACACACTCCCTGGGTCGTCTAACCAAATTGAAACAGTCAGGTATAGTGGAAGAGTTTATAACCTCATTTGAGAAATTAGATTTCAGAATAGGGGAATGTCTGATACTTTTTTTCTGAGAATTCTCTATCAGTAGCCTCAAGGATGACATCTAAGCCCAAGTCCTCATTGTTATCACCCCATAAATTATGGGAATCAACTCATGACTTGGATTTATTCTGTATCTGGTGATTTTGTTGACAAATGATATTTCATTTCTTCAAATAATTTGTGAAAAGAAAAAGAAAAAAGAAAAAGAAAGAAAAGAAAAGAGGGCATAAAAGAATGGAAACAAAAGCCCCATGCAATAATGGAAACTTGGTCATACTGTTCAAGCATGACCAAGTTCTTTTGAATTTTCAATGTTGATAGGTTAGTGAATGCATCTGATCAGAACATCTAATCCTGATCAGATAACCCCTAGGTTAGAAGTAGTAAATACATCTGATCAGACCATCTAATCCTGATCAGATAGCCCCTAGAAAGAATAAAATCTTGACCCAACTGTTTAATGTGGGTTAATTGCCTTGTGACAGTAGGTTAGGACGTAGATTAATTGCCTTGCCTCCCTTGCCAAAATGAAACCGGATTGATAAAGATGTTACCCCGTGACTCCAATGCCTAAGTGTAAATGAATTGATGTCCCCTTGGTGGTGTATATGAGAAATATCAAAAGAAAACCCATGTGAATGCCCTTATCCTAAGTTTTTCCTACATATGACATTTT
>SNQJ01S0027328.1:60828-78340 GCA_010110895.2 Picea sitchensis | reverse complement strand
CGGATCGTGGTGTATTCCGGACCCCCCTTGGTAGTCTATATTTAATCAAAGGGGGGGGGGGGTCCGGAAAGGAATCTTCCTCACGACGGGCCCCCGATTGCATGTGTCGTCGCCCTATTGGTTCAAGAGTCCCATCCTCCACATGCTGTCTGACACTCCGTCGCCCCTGGACATCACCCTCCACTCAGCCCACTTGTCCCACTCGCGTCTGGGTATGAGTCCCATCCCGTTACTACTGCCAGTCCCTGGTGTCAGCGCCATAACACCCTTCACTCATGAACAACCCCCTTTGGCGACTTTACCCCCCAATCAAAAACCTCCACGTCGATCGTCCGTATACTCTGTTTACCATCACCTACCATATCACCCCAAGTGGTCCGTTATACATTAATGACGGGATAAAATGCCCATTGTCATGCTGACCATTTTCCCGCGTCCGACCCACCCAGTTTTGAATAAAAACACCGTTGGGCCCATTTTCACTCGTTATTCATCCCTCGCGCCATAAACCATCCATCGCACCAGAGAGCTTATCTATCATACTTCCATTGCTTCCCCGTCATTTTCCTCCACCACCAGTAGACCCCACTAACGTTGTTTGTTGCAGGTACAGTTGTTGAGATGGCGTCTAAAATAAAGAAAACGGACGAGGAAGAGAATCCATTCGTTCCTCCTCCGGTGGACCTGGATAAAGTTCCCCTGGTCGACAAGGACCGGTTGATAGCTGACACTATATGCAGTTTCGACTTCGCAGATTTGCAGTCATGGCTTTGGGAAGTCTTCCTGGAACAGAGTGACGATATTGGGCTATGGGAGTCCAATTTGCCTTTATATATTTTCCCCCAAATCCATAATTTCCCCGAGTTTACCCTCCGCTGCCAAGTCCACTACTTACCCGACCAAAACGCCATCATGTCTTCATCCGGGGACGTGCTTTTCTTCATTACCCCAGAGGATATTGACCAAATGATGCAGATAACCCGCCCGGAGTCCGTAACCCCATTCAATCTGGAAATCCTCACCGAGCTTTACCAGAAGATGACTTTCCCGCAGAGAGCTCAGATTTTCGAGTTGTTTTTTCCCACTTCCACTCCTCTCCCGACCACCAGCCCCCCGTACCCTTCTTCCATGTTTTCCGTCAAAGGGAATCAAATTATCTTGGCTGTGTGTGCTCTACTGGGATACTACTCATATCAATGGGTGGATGAGCCCATCCTGGGCTTTCTGTCCATCTTTTCCAACGACGAACAACCAACCACTCAGTTCGACTACAGCACATTCCTGGAAAATAACATCCATGAGCAGTTCGTCAATTTCGACACCGAAGGAATGTTCAGATACTCTTCCATTCTGGCTTACATGTTCATTTATTTCCAAGCCGACAAGTTAAACTTCTCCATGCAGAAGATGGATGCCGACGGGAAGCCTCGGCCCGTCACAGCGTGGACGTCTCTCCTGAGGCGAAATTCCACCGAATATGACTTCACGACGTTCATAGATCAGTTTTATCACCCAGTGGTAAATATGCTGAGTGGCATGCCTGAGCCATGAGTAAATGATAAAGTCCGGAGAGTTTTACACCTCTCAGAAAGTGCGAAGACAGGAGACTGGTACTTGTACCAGAATCACTCCGAGATCCGAGTCTATGGGTGTGAGTTGGCACCATACAAGCTTCCGAGATATATACCGGTAAGAGTCTTCGCACTAGAATATATTAGGCAAATTATGAATTCTGATGATATTCACTTTGTCTCCCTCAAAAAGAAGCAACAGTTGCGGATTAAAGGGCAGATAGGTTCATTTATCTGCAATAATAGAGGCGTTGGTGATGAAGCAGACAAACTATTGAGGGAAATGAAATTTCCAACTAGTTTCACCTGGCATTACGATCCTTATGGAATCATTTCTGAGATGAGAGTCAGAAATAAGACTGCCCCATATGCACACGAGCCCAGGCCCGAAATCGAAAAATTTGCCAATAAAACTGAATGGGAGCCCGATACGTTGGAGGATGTAGAACCTGTTGTGAGGATGGAGCAGCAGGGGCCCTCAACCAGTGCACTTCCCGCTACCACGCCACAGGCCCTCAAGGAGAAGAGGCCCCGACAAGAGTCATATCCTCCTGTAATAGAGGTGTCAACGGAGGAATTTCAAATTCACTCTAAAATGCTGAAGACAATTTCAACGTCCGGCACAACAGCAGAAGCTACCACATTGACTACCACAGTGACCACTATTGGGGCCAAGCAGTTCCCTTCATCTTTTGGCTCTAGTCAGCTCAAAGAAGTAGTAGTAAAGTCCACGGATTCTCCCTTGGATAATTCACCAAGCAAGACTGGGCCCAATTTGGGCATTTTTGAAAAATATGACTTGATCAAGAAGAGGAACCAGTGGCTCACCAGCAGCGCTTATGCACAATTCCAGAAGAAGTCATCCACAGCCCAGCACAGACTACTCTCGGCATTCGATACAGAAAAGGGTAGGATGCATATGGCGTACCTCCATGCGCAAGTACCGGATCCCAAGGTTATATCTGATTACAAGAGGTCCATGTTTGAATTCCAAGCAAAAGATGTGCATTCGGCAGATCAAATGGATCTGCATAAGCAAACTGGGGAAATGATTTCCCATACTTTAGCCCGCGCTGCAACTTCTGCGGCAAGGTATCGAACAGCATTGAGCAATGCCCAGACCCAACTGAAGCTAGAGAAGATGTCTTCCTTCGCAAAAGACAACAAGATAAAGACTCTGGAGGAGCTGGTCCTCAAGATCGGCTACGACCCAGCGAATTTCAAGGCTGCCGAAGAAATGATTAAAAAGAAGAATGCTGACATCACCGCATTAAGAAAGTAGCTAAAGCTCCCTCCAACTGAGGACCCACAGATGAAAGAAATAGCTGAAAGGGAAGGCGAAAAGGATGAGTTGCTGAGATTAGTCATGGAGCAGAACACTCAGTTAAGGGAGATGGAGGCCGAGATGGAAAAACTATTAAAGGAGAAAGAACAGACGAAGACAGTGGAGGGAATCACCTTAAGTGCTATCCCTATCGCAGGGTTGAGCACAACGACAGTAACAGCATTTCCATCCGCAACTACAGAGAAGGTACCAGAAGGCACCATAGACCTGGCCAAGTCTATGGAAAGAATGAATTTGAAGGAGTCTGAAATTGGTAGACTTAAGAAAGAAGTGGAAAATCTCCAAGAGCTAAAAACTTCTTTCTAGACAAGTCTGGCCAAGGAGAAGCAGGTGAATGAGAAAGTCAGGAAAGAGCTACAACAGCTTGAAAACCAGACCGTGGCAGGGAAGACTCTGGCCAAGGCCAAAGAGGTGATATGGACTGATATCTCCAGGTCCGTTAATGAAATATGGCCAATGTTTCAAATAATGTTTGAACAGAACGAGTTGCTCGAAAGGAGCAAACAAGCTGTGGAGAAGATCAGGACTGAGTTGGGAGACATGCCAGCTCAAGCTAATGAAATCATAAGGTTCCTAAATTTAAAGACCAGGGAGGAACTAGAAGAATTGAAGATCGAAGACAGGACAGAAACTATACTGGAGGTGAAGAGAGTCCTGACCAAAAGAGGCCTCATGCTTCATCTAGAGGAGAAAATTCAAGTAATGGATCAAGGAGTGCTGAAGTTTTTCCACAAGATAGATGCTCTGCAAAGAAAAGGCCTGCCTGGAATTGATGACGCTCCCCGATTATAAGAAAAAATTGGCAGAAGCATCTGTTTCCAAGTTTGCAGGAGTACAAGGGAATATCACGGGAAAAGCATTCATCGAGGCCATGCAGTTGGATATTGATATCCAGCATGAAATTAAGCACATTTTCGTCATCAAGCCTACATTCGCTAAGTACACAGACATGGACGAAGTATACCGAAGGTTGCTCAAAGTGACAGTGCCAACTCAGATCCGATGGGAAGAGCTGTGCGATCTACTAGATTAGTAGATGAGCTGTCATTTCCAGTCAGCTGTCCTGTCAGCAGAGGTTGCGGAGGCACCTCACCAACGGCCTACCCAGAAGTTCAGCAAACAGTTATGATGAATCACCAAACGGTTTTTGTTAGTTGAGTTAGTTATGCTAATAATAGTATGGACACGTCCTGATCAGTTATGACAGGAGCCTTTGTATTTTGACTTATAAATACTTCTTTTTTCAATGTATTGAGGGTTGTTGATTTGCACACCCGACTTCTATCAAGCTGTAACATTTTTGAAGAGATCCACCATTAATAAAGAAGAGGCATTTTACAGGATTCTTGCGCATTTGTCACTGGTGATGTGATTTTCTTAGTCAAATGTTTCCTTACTTCGTAATCATCTTGTTTTTCCATAACTAATCTTTACGAATAGCGTTATGTTGCAGGATTTATCTCCAATACCCTGTTTCTGATTCTAAAGATTTTGATGTTCATATTCTAAATAGTTTCAATTAAGAGATTCTTAAGTGCTTGTTAATTGGTATTGTTTTCCTTATCTTTTCTTCTGTCCGTCACTTTAATTATTAAAGATCCAGTGAGGGTGTTATCTCGCCTTGAGAAAGTTTTCTTCAGCGTTTCTGGTTGCATCTCAGATTTTATAAAGTACAGACCCCATAGCCCAATGGATGTGTAATTTGTCTCAACCAACTTTAAAAATCCTTTACAACAAAACAAAACTCGTTCCTTTACCTAGCNTATCTTTCAAACAAAGCTAAATTATATAGAGAGATCCCTCTCTGAAGCTGGAAGGGCTAGATCCCAGCTTTAAAAGCGGTTGGTTAAGGTTACCTTTGTAAATTTCCTCTTTTTCACCCTCTAGGAAAATTACAAAGTGATAACACTCATGACCCGTCCCCAGACTTGGTTGGAAGCTACTCAATGTGCCAAGGAATCCCAATATATTGTTTTCTCCCAACAACAAAAACCTTCTTTCCCTTCGTGCCCTCACCCTACCACTCCTGTCGCTCATCCCACCCCTCTAAAGATCCAAAAATTAACCCAAGCAGAAATGGTTGAATGCCACCTCAAAATTATTTTCTATAATTGTGATGAAAACTATTTTCCGAGCCACAAGTATACAGAAAAAAAGTTGTTCATGGAAATGTATGAGGATGTTGCTAAAGATGAGATCGAGGCTTCTCATGTAGCCGAGATACCTGAGCCAACTCCTATTACTCCTCCATCTAATCCACCAGAATTTGAACTAGTCATTTCCTTGAATGCACCCACTGGCTTCTATGCTCCCCAAACCCTCAAGCTAATTGGCTACATTAAACACCTGAAGGTCATCATCATAAATGATAGTGGTATCACTCATAATTTCATTCATCGACACATTTCTCATGAAACCCATTGTTATACCCATTCAATCAACAATTTTCAAATCATGGTTTCCAATGGAGGTTCCATGAAATGTGGGGGGTGTTGTGAAAATGTGCATCTCCAAATTGGCCAGTACAACTTGAAATCTCATATGTTCACTATCGACATGGGTGGTTGTGACATTATGTTAGATGCATAATGGCTACGCACTCTTAGTGCCATCCTCATGGAATTTAAGGAATTGACCATGTAGTTTCAATAGGATGACCATTAATATAAGTTCCAAGGCATCATATCAGGCTCCCCTAAGATCATCAATTCCCATCGAATGGAAAATATCCTCAAAAAAGTCCATTGTAGCATTATTTCCCAACTCAATGCCATTCATGCAGTTAAGACACCATTTGTGCATCCTGACCTCAAATATATACTTTATAAACACCACACTATTGTTTCTACTCCCCATGGCCTTCCCCCTTCTCGTCGTGTTGATGATCATTCCATTCTTCTAGTTCTAGGTAGTCTTCCTCCCAATTTCGCCTATATCGTCATCCCTTTTCCCAGAAGAATGAAATTGAGAAAATTGTTCAAGAATTGCTCGACACGGGTGTCATCCGCCATAGTACCAGCCCTTATTCTTATCCTATGGTCATGGTCCTCACGAAAGAAGGAATGTAGCACATGTGTCCTGACTTTCGTGCTCTCAACAAACTCACCATCAAAGACAAGTTTCCCATTCTTGTCATTGATTATCTATTGTATGAATTGAGTGGTACTCACTACTTCACTAAACTTGATCTTTAATCTGGTTACCACCAGATATGTATGAAAGAGGTTGACATTCCCAAGATGACCTTTCAAACTCATGAAGGCCACTATGATTTCCTGGTCATGCCCTTTGGCCTATGTAATTCCCCCTCCACTTTCCAAAGTCTCATGAATCATGTTTTCCATTGATTTCTCCGTCATTTTGTCTTAGTTTTGTTTTATGATGTTCTCATCTATAGTAAAACATGGACAACCCATCTTTCCCATGCGGATAAAGTTCCCCATCTCCTTTCTCAGCACCAACTTTTCCTCAAACAATCTAAATGTTCCTTTCAAGCTTCAAACGTGGAGTATTTGGTTCATATTGTTGGAAAGGATGGTGTCAGGGTGGATCCTAATAAAATTGAAGCCATGCAGGATTGGCCTCGCCCGAAAAATTTCAATACTTTTCATGGTTTTTTGGGTTTAATGGGATATTATTGCAATTTTTTTAAGAACTATGGAAAAATTACAACACCTCTCACTGCTCTCCCTAAAATGAATGTTTTCAATTGGAATCTTGAAGCTAATCAAGCTTTCCATGCTTTGAAAGAGGCTATGTGCACAACTCTTGTCCCGACACTTGCTGAGTTCAAAACAAATTTTGTACTGGAATGTGATGCATTTGGGAAATAAATTGGCATAGTTCTCATGCAAGAAGGATGACCGACGGCCTTCACTAACAAACAAATTTCAGAGCACCATTTTAGCCAATCAATCTATGAAAAGGAAATGTTGTCTATTATGCATGTTTTGGATCTATGGCATCCTTATCTATTGAGACAACGCTTCCAAATTAAAACTGATCATCAGATCGTCAAGCATTTTCTGAAACATCGAATTTCCTCCCGGGAGAAACAAAAATGGGTCACCAAGCTATTTGGATATGATTATGTGATAATTTACAGGAAGGAAAAATAAAATGTGGTTCCTGACGCTCTTTACCAGAAGTGTGAAGATGAAGGATCCCTTTTTATCTCCTTCATTGTACCTGATTGAATCCAAGTTGATCACTAGGAATGGTTGTAAGACCCCACAATATCTGGCCTTATCCAACAGTGGCAAGCCAATTCTCTAGTTTCTCCTGGGTACTCTTAGAAAAATAACGAGCTTCACTACAAAGGTCATCTATATCTCAACAAACAGTCACAACTTAAATCTCAGGTGCTTTCGGAGCTTCATGCTTCCCCCACAACTGGGCATCCAGGGTTCACCAAAACATATGAAAGGGTCAAACACTCTTTTTTCTAAGATGGTATCAAATAGGAAATCCACACCTTTATGGAAGAATGTGATGTCTGTCAACATAATAAGGGAGAAATAGTCAAGACTCTGAGAAAACTCTAAATTCTCCTGATTCTGTCGGCTATTTGGCATGATATTTCTATGGACTTCAGTGTTGGCTTACCTAAATCATGCAATAAATTAGTCATCATGGTGGTAGTTGATTTTATTTCCAAATATGCTCATTTATGTGCTCTCCAACACCCATTCACAACATCCACAGTGGCTCAAATTTTCATGGATAATATCTTCAAGATTCATGGCATACCCCATTTTATTGTTTCTGACTGAGACCCCAATTTTACCAACAATTTTTGGCAAACATTATTGTGTCTTCAGGGCACCCAATTGCATCTCAGCACTTCCTATCATCCCCAGACTGATGGCCAAACCTAATTTTCCAACAATTGTTTGGAAACCTATTTGTGTGTATTGCATCTGAATGACAAAATTAGTGGACTCGGTGGTTACCCCTTGTTGAATGGTGGTACAACACATCTTACCATACAACTAATCGCATGACTCCTTTTGAAGCAGCCTATGGAAAAAATCCACCACCAGTTCCCTCCTACATGCCAGGATTATTGAAGTTTCAAGAGGTTGACCACAATCTTGCAGTTCATGAGGCCATTTTCCACACCCTCAAAACAAATTTGGCCATGGATCAGAATCACATGAAGAAACAAGCAGATCATGGTCATTTCAAATGAAAATTTGTTGAAGGGGAATGGTTGTTTCTTCATCTGCAACCCTATAAGTAGACTTCACTCAAAATGGACCACTGTCAAAAGATTTCTCCCAAATTTTATGGTCCTTATACAATTCTCAAGCGAGTGGGGAAAATGGCTTACCGATTAGTTTTTCCCAATCATTCCAAGCTCCATCCTATTTTTCATGTATCATGCTTAAAAAAGATGATTGGTACTAAGTGCCACACTCAAACCGGTACCCCTAATTTGGATGAAGAAGGTTTCATTTGATTGCAGCCACAATCAGTCTTGGACCAATGCAAGCATCGCCTTCGTCAACGCACCATCAAGGAAGTATTAGTGTAGTGGAAATATACAACTCTCGAAGATGCCTCTTGGGAGTCGGCTACCATTTTTCAACAGTTTCCTCATCTAAAGGCTTGATTACAATGATCTTTTTCAAGGGGGAAGGAATGTTAGGGACCTGACCTCCCTAACCCCTCATGCAGATAGAATAATATATTTCCATGTAATAAAGGTCGACATTACTTAATAAGGCCTATTTAATAAATTGGAATAAGTCAATATAAGAAGACCTAATAGAAGCTTCTGCTTCTAGAAGGATCTTCCTCTAGAATGATCTTTAGAAGATAGAATTAGTATAAATAAGAGTAGGAGTCATGATAATTTTTGTAATAGAGTGTTGCTCTGCTGGAGGTTTCCTCCTCGAAGAGGCAAGTGAACATTGTTTCCTATGAACAAAGGTATTATTTTGGTGTTGTGGTTTCATATATTGTGTTGTTCCGCTATTATTCTCTGCAATATTTCTGTTTTTCATCTATTATAATAGATATAGTACCTTACATCGATTGCAACAACCATCATCGACTGCAGTCCTTTAAGATTACATTTAATGAAAAAATTAATGTTCGTCGCCACCTACACAATAAGGGATCGAAGTTGAAATCCAATAAGGAGGCATAAAATTATTAGTTTTGAATTTATTTTAATTTCAAATTAATTTTTATCAAGAATCCCCTAAGTTTGGCCTTGGAAATGTGAGAAAAATTGAAGTCAATGGCTCAATTAATAGTGAGTCAATTCCTGACTCATTGCTATAGTCCCTGAGCCTTTGACAAAGACTAATAAATATGAATACATCAATGTTATACAAACTATTTAGTGTTTTGAGATCGCTATTAAATATTGAATATTTAGTAAATCATTGTGCATTTTGGGAATCTACTATACTTTCAAGTTTAAATTCAAAGGAAGCGTGAACTTAATCCATTTGAGGACGATTTGAATTTAATGATAACATGTTCATATTTTAGACAATTTTTTTTGTTTATGTCATTTGTTATGAGTTTTGTCTCTTCCAATATGTATATTTGAATTTAGCTTCAACGTAACCAACTTAGGTTTATGGAGTACATCAATCATAACAAATTCAACATTTCTTTTTTGATTTAAATATGTTTTTTTTAATAGAAATGGTTGCAATTCTATTATAAAAGTGGTTGTAGTAGAGTTGAATAAAAGAAATATTACATAAGATCCAAAGATAAAGAGGACCTCTTGAAGTGAGGAGAGAACTCCATCTTCTATTGCTTTGATAACTCTAGTTTTTTAACAAAAATAATGACCTTCCCCCATGTATATATTTTAACAAAAGAATTTAAAAGAAAGAGAACTTTTCTTAATATAGAACCTATCTTATTTGACCTTGAGAGTGGTGTCCACTTCCTGTTGGTACTCTGCCTTGATACTCTAAGTTGGATGAGGTTGTAATTCTTGATTAACTTCTTGTGAGGCTTGGGAACCTTTGGAGGAAACTGGGATATGATGAAATGACTATTGATGGAACATAACTTGTTTTAATTCTCGAATATTTTGGTGGTTCTATCAGATTTAGTAGGCTTGTTTGTTCACCTCCTTAAAAATTATAGCCATTTCCTGGTCCCTCTTCTTCTCTTGCTCCTGAATTTTCTTCACCAAATATGTAGTTGCTTCTTTTTGAGATTCCAATTCATGGCATTGATCCCTCAAAGTGTCTTTTATTTTTTCCATTTTGCAATAAGAATAGTGCGAAAGTATCTTGTTGTGCCTCCACATGATGCTCATAGTATTGTAACACACAATTCAACCACCAGTGCAGATGGTAGGGAAGGTAGGGGACGAAGTCTGGCTAAGGTGGCAAAGGAGGCTCCAACTATGAGGCAGAGAGAAAAGTGAAAATGTTCCTATTTGACTACATATCACCGAGAAATAGTTCGTTGAGTATGAATCCATGTGTTGTTGCACGAGCGTACTGGTCCACAAGGACATAATGAATGATGGATTGAATGTGGAGGGAGATCCCCCATATACGAGCATGAGTGATACCATGAATCATTTATCATCCAATGTGTGTGCCATAAATAACATGTGCCAAATGTTGGTTTCAAACCATCAGAGGTGGTGGATTTAGGTTTGGTGTCCAAATGATTATGGTTGCATGTATATCATTAAGTGAAGGGTCATGTAGACTAAATTTTTAGTACAACTTGCATTTTTCTATGGTAAGTTATAATATGATAAAAATCCATTTTTCTTGAGTTTCCCTTGCTCTAGATTCATTGCACCCTTGGTGAGGGAGTCTGCTCTATCATTTTGATTCCTAAGAATGTGTAAATATTATACCTTGTGGACTTTCCCTTCTTCGTTTGAAATATGTTGATAATTATTTGTAAACAAAGTTGTTTACAATTGCTTAATTTTTGAAATCCTTTGATGTCCATCTTAGAGTCATCGATTACAATAATGTCATTAATTGGATTTTTGTTGGAACGTTTTAGTCCCATGAAGACAACCAAATATTCATCCTAATTGTTGGAAGAGTTCCCTAGTCCCCATGCATAGGTTATATTATATTTTCCATTAGAGTCATATATGACCTCCCCCCCGCACCTCGCACATGCCACCCTTGGGTTTCCTGTCAATGATACATCAAAAAAAAGGATAATTTTACCCTACTCTTGTCTCCAGAGTTCAAATTTCAACTCCTTCATTATGAGTTTCCAATGGGATTTTTTGAAGGGGATAATTCTAGGGCTTGGAAGGTAGGAATACCTTGGGTTGAGGATGATATTGACCCATTCACACTCTTCTTGATCCAACCTTGCAATTGAATCTACATTGAATCCTTTTGAATAAATGATTTTGGATAATAAACTGGAATGCATTGAGTGCACTCTAGTGTAGGGGTGATATATATTTTGAAATATTTATTTGTTCCTTGCTAACTATATTTCCTAGCCATTAAATTTTGGCACAACTCTCTAGAATCTCACTAGAATTGTTTTTTTAAGAAAGTTAATAAAATATCTCTTTTACAATTCAAAAACATATCATTCTAGTTGGAGGGGAAGGTGTTCCTCGAATGAAAACCTTTATTAAAACTCTCCAAAACCCACTTGGATAATGTACGATGAATGGATTCACTATATTATTTTCAGAGAACACATCTTGATGGTCCAACAATTCCATGTTTTTGGAAATTTTTAGTAGTTAATAACTTTTCATGGGCCATAACCCAACAGAAGGCATTAATGTTAGGAAGGGAATCAACTTTCTAAATTTTATCCCATATCTTGGATCTTGAGGTTCTTGAAGTATCCTTGAGAAGAGATTGGAAGTTTTCTTTCACAAAGTATATTTTTGTGCCCCATAATCATTCATCAACCCTAAAATAATCGATCATAGCACATCCAGCTAGATGATGAAAGAGGATTTTGATAGATTTCTCAAGTTTCTCAGGGGGGGTTATTTGTTTCCAATCATGTGATTTACCATTTTCCTCCCAAATAGTGATATCTTACCATTTGACTATGCCATTTCTAATTCTCCATTCTTTTAATATCTATAGGTCCTCTCGAGTTTCCAATGGGGGATTCCCCATGAAATTATCGGACCATAGAATTATAGTCCTCCCATTTCCTGGAATCCAAGATAGATGATATTGAATAAGCGAAGTAAACTCTTTAATAAGCTTCCAAATAGGAGAATCCTTGTAGCTTGGAAGGGGAGAATCAAGACAAGGAAGTATAAATCCATTGAAATATCTGGAGAAAAGGGAACCTTTCCACCATTCATTCACACTAGAAACTATACACCAAGCTACTTTTGCACACAAGACGATATTCATAAGGGAGGGATCCATAATAGACATACCACCTTTGTCCATAGGAAAGAAATCTATGGACGAATTGATTAAATGGATTTTTTTTGTATTGTTCTTCCCTCCTTCCTATCAGAAATGTCTAATACACTTTTCCATTTGATATGCAACTCCATTTGGGGCCAGTAGAGCTGCATATTGAAAATAGTTAGGGAGGAGAGGAAAAATTAATCAAAATTATTTTACCTATGGGCTTTATTCACCTTGTACCCCATTGATGAATACAAACTATCACTTTTTTTAGAACCTCTCGCCAGACTTGGGAGGTAGGAATTTTGAGTGAGATTGGCATTGCAATATATTTGAAAGAAGACCAATTTCCCACAAAGGGAAAACCAATAATCCTAGATATGATCTATGATTGAGCCCACGATATATTCCAACCATAAATTTGACTTTCTATATAATTAACCTTCCCTCCAGATGCCAGTAAGAATTTTTCCAAAACCTTTTTAAATATTTTGGCTATAATTGAAGAGGCTACCCCTAAGAGTAGCGTGTATTATGTGAATTGAGATTGATTTATTACCTTGACCCCTCTCGAAATATATATCCTAGGAAGCCTCCCCATTATTCTTTCATATTCGAGTTTCCTACTGAGATATTTTTCCATTAGAATGTAAAGAAGAGGAGACAAAGGGAAACCTTGACAAATACCCTTGTTGATTTGGAAGAATGAGAAAGGTCTACCATTTATCAATGGTGTTATCCAAAGGATCCTATACAAGATTTGATCTATTCTATAAAATATTCATCAAGTCCAAATTTCCATAAAACAAAAAAAACAAAGGAGTACCTTACTCAATCAAAGGAGTTTTCCATATCCAACTTGATTACCATTCATTTTTCCTTCTTTATACAACTATTGTAAATGGCTTCCTGAGAAAGAATGATATTATCAATCATTTTCCTATTTTCCACAAAACCTCCTTGGTTGTCGGATATTGGTCTTGAAAGCATATGTCTTATCTTATTTGCAATAATTTTGGTGAGGATTTTGTAAGCTAAATTGTAGAGGGAGATAGGATGGAACCGATTGAAATTTGAGAGGTTAACTTCCTTGGGAATGAGAGCCAAGAAGGTTGAATTCATGACACCTCTCACCTTTTTCTTCTTTAGTGTGTAGTTTAGCATTTTTTTTAAATTTAACTTGATAGTATCCCATAAGGCTTGGAAGAAGTGGATAGAGAATCCATCCAGTCCAGGTGATTTTTCCTCCTCTAGATTCCATACTTCTCAAATGACTTTTTCCCTTATTATTTCCCTGAGCAAGACTTAATTTTAATCTCTTGAAATACTTCAAAGAATGGTTTCCAAAAATTCTTGCATACTTGGAACATCTTCCTCGCCCTCGTAAGAATATAGCTTCCCAAAATGCTATGTAGTTTCCTCCTTAATGATCCAGGTGGACGTTGGTGGCTTCCCACCTATTCCACTGGCTCAAATTGCAATTTCGATCTTATCAGTTTCTCTACAATTTTTTGGGTCCCAAACTTCTGGTGCCATTTTGAGCCCTAAACGATGTTTTGTTTTACTTGGAAGGGCCCAATATATCCCTATTAGGATATATTGGGTTGTCCAGAATATGTAATCCCCGGCTAGAGATTTCTAATGGGGTACCGAGCACCCCAAATAGAGATTGTACACAAAAGTTGTGCTCTCGAGAAGTTGACGTATTGACTACCCCCATTGAGGCCCACAAACCTTTTGGTGGTTCATTTTCCAGGGTTAGGGTTTTATCATTTATTATCTATTTTAAAAAATCCTTTGAAGTCTCATTGTGATTGAATTCTTGTGAATGAGTGTAACTGACACATCTCTCTTCAGAGATAAGCTACCACCATTTTAGCTAGCTTGTGTGCTTTGCATTTTACAATATTTTGTATTCCAGAAAGTCATTAATAGAATCTGAGTGTTATTGTATTATTGTGTTCCTTGTAATATCTTTGTGTATCTCATTGTTATAAATCTATTATATTTCTGCCTTCATGTCATTCTCAAAATAATCCAGATCACTTATACTACTCAAAGTTGTCGATTGTTTGTCCAATTTCAAATTGAATTTCACTAATAGTACCTTTTTGCCTTCTAGAATGGGACTATTTGTGAAAGAATGATTTATTTATATCTCTTGGTTGAAGCCAAAGTCTATGTGATTTCAACCTCCATTCTTCTTCTTCTTCTTTTCAGAAGGAAACATATACATTCTAATATGCATCTCTTTCCATTTGCAGAACATTTTTTGTTACTTCCCTCTGATTTTTTGATGAATTTTCTCCAGTTCTTGAAGTCTATAAAATATTTCGTGATAGGGGGGATGAAGGAATATTTAGTCCAAACTTTTGAATCATGTTAAAATGATCGGAGATTACTTTCCCAAACATAATTGGGGGATCCCAAAACCGGTTGATTCCATGTTTCCTTGACAAGAGATATGGCTTCCTCATGATGAAGCTAGAGAAGGTTAAAATGAAATGGGATTGGCTCAAAATTATGAGGACGTTCCAAGGAGAGAATGATAGGATTATGATTTGAAAGTTCCTATGGAATTATTGTTTAGGTGATAGTGAGGGGAGAAATAAAGGAGTTGTTGTGAATAAGGAATCGATCAAGAAGAGAAACTATATGACCTAAGAACGAGCACTTGTTACTCCAAGTGTATTTCCCCTTGATCATATTGATATCCAGAAGATTCCAGTCTGAGATGAGATCCTCCATTTTCTCAAGCATGGTGTCATGCACATAACTTTCCGCCCCCTTTTTTTGAGTTGTACAAAATAGTGTTAAAGTCACCTACCACTATACAAGAGGAGATATCTAGACTTTCTTTGGAAACAAAAAATGAATTCCAACAACCTATTTTTTCCATATATCTAACATGAATATAAATATTAATAATAGAGGATTGTGTCCCTACTTATATACAACGAAGGACATACAAGATCCAATTATTTGAATAAAATATTACCTCTTCATCTACTTGGGTGGTATCCCATACTGTCATGATGCCTCTCAAGGAACCATGTGAGTTGATTGTGACTCCTTCACTATTTTTCATAGATTTTTCCCCTGATTTCATTATTTCGAAATCCTCCATTTTAATCTCCTTAAATAGAATTTTAGTATGTTTCTCCATTCTGATGAGATCTCTAAGGGCTTTGGATTTACCTTTTCTACTATAACATCTACAACTCCAAGAGAGAATTTTCATTATTTATGGAAGGAGGAAGAACGCCCTCCTCGAACAGTGGAAGATTGAGGGTCTACTGCTTTACTGTTACCTTCCCCCCCCCATGTTTCCTATTGATATTTCGATGGAGTGTTTCCTTCTCATTTCATTTTCCATATTTTCATTCTCCTCTCTACTGTCGTGATTTGTTTTCCTTCCTGATTTCTGGTTTTTTTCATTTGGTATTTCTCCATCCTCCAAATTCTGGCATGATTTCCTTCTAGTAATTACTTTTTCATGATTGTCTGACTGATTTCCTAAAGTGGGAATGGCCTTACTATTTTCCTCTTCTTTTGAGTCTTCCTCTTCTTCCTCAAGATCCTGAAGATCAAGCTCAGGGGGGTAGTGCTTGATGAAGTATTATTTGGGTCCCATGTCACATCAACTCCCTTGAATTTCAATGTTTATCCCAACACCTCAAATCTATTTGTTGTTGTTATCTGAGTTTCATGTTGGTTTTTATTACCCTATTGTATTCAATTTTCCTTAGGTTTTGGTGCTGACGAGTCCTTCTTAGATGGGTTATTTGGGAGATTATGTTTTAAGATCTAGGGTTTTTTCTTGCATTATTCCAAAAACAAATTTCTTCCTTACTTGTTTCTGTTCTTCTTCTTGTTCTTCATTTGCTGTAGAGTTCCCCTGAGAACGTTTTGGGTAGTTTCATGCAAAATGACCATAATCATGGAAATATTTTCATTTAAAAGGGATTTTTTCATAATCAAGTCATTGAACATGGGTCCATCCATAAAGAGAGATCTTGATGGCTTTAGAAATACCTTTCTCCATATCTACTTCAATGCAAATTCTTTCACATGTGTACATTTAAATCTTACGCTCATATTTGTCAATATATTTACCAAGAGAGTAGCCTATGGACTTTAGGGAATATTCTCCCCAACAATGAAGGGGAATATGGGGAAGATGAACCTAGATAGGAACAACTAAAGGGATATCAATTTCTCGGTTAAAATCAAGCATCCATTTATTCAGATGCATTCCCCTAGTTTCATAAAAGTATGGGCAACTTTGGAATATAAAGTGTCTATCCTCTTTGAATTCAACAAATAAGGTGTAGTAACCCTTACCACAAAACAAATGTTTGAACCGGCCTGTTGGTGCAATTATATGTTCAATATTTTGCAATCATTCAATATTTCAATCTGGTTTCGTAATCAATAGAGATGATGCACTATATGTGCCGATAATAGATAAATGCCTATGTATGATGAGTATAGTGTATATAAGAAAACACTTTCAAACAAAAACTTTGTTTTCAGACTTTTCAAATAACACTCTCCACACAATTCAAAATTCAAAAAGAAAAAATCATAAACATGTATATGATCTAAAGTTCTTGCTCAGGGATGGATCTATTCATTGTTGCCTCATGAAAGGGAAAGATGAACTTTGATTCTATCTCCTAGAGAAACTAGACTAACATCAATTAAAACTCTACATACTCTTAAAAGGAAACTCAATCAAGCCTAAAAGAAATACTAGGTAGAGTAAAGCACTCCATTATAGGTGCATGATCATAATCTGGACCAGGGGTCAAATTTTAGCCCAAAAATCAAAGTGTCTGGAATCACCTCAAAACGAATAGGTGCGTAGCCCTCGTCGTCACGAACCCAACGCACTTCAAATGGGGTCAAACGGACATCATATGAGTGCGATATCGTGATCTGTTTGATTTGCCAAATAGGTAAAAAAAAGACGCTAGCTGTACAGTTTGTACATGTTGACGTGGCAGGGTATGAATCACACATGGCAGATGACATGGCAAGTGATGATGTGTCAATGCTAAGTTGGCAGTTGGAAGATGTGGATGAATCATGTTTCGACATGTGGCATTTAGTTGGAAAATGGGGTGGTGCTACGTTGTTTTTGGATAAATTCGTGAGTGTGGACACAGACCAATCTCCCCAGATCCACCTGGATCTGGAACAAACCGTGACAGAATACTACTCTTTCCCTAGAT